>PVJX010031675.1:0-21027 GCA_004027295.1 Dolichotis patagonum
TTTTCTCTCCATTTGTGTTCCTCTATTCTTCTGTCTGTGTCTTCTTGAGAGGTACCCAGCCCTTCTTTTATTAATCTACTTATCTCTTGTTTAATTTGAATTAATATTTCAGTTTTGGTCCCGCTTACGAGGTCTTGAATATATCTCTTTATGTCCACTAATGCTGTGTTTGATGTTGCATTTTTGCTGCCCTCAGTCTGTTTTGTATTTACCTCTCCTGGATCAATGTTCTCAGGGTTGGGGGCTGGGAGTGTTTTCTTATTTCTCCCTTTCGTCATGTTTTTGGTTCCTTCCATACAAGTGTACAGTGTAATTCCCAGACCCTTTTCTTGTTGTTTAAGGCTCCTCTAGAGGGCACAGGCTAGGAACTTTAGCCCTCTTCAATAGGTTATCAGAGATTAGAGTTCACCCAGGGGCAGTGTGCGCTAGCTCCTCCCTTCTGGGCCAGTCAACCTTTGCAGGCCTTCACTGCGTCAGTGTGCACTGATCTCAGGGAAGTAACTGGGTCCCCGCCAGGGGCGTGGCTTAGTTCAAGCAGATTCCACCAATCTGCTCGGCGAGGGGAATAACCAGCTGAAGCCACTTCCTTATGGAGTTAGGGCTGTCCTGCCCAAATCCAACATGTCATCCAGTCGGTTTCCCCTTTCCCGTGGGAGGGTCTTATTCTCATCACTCACCGTGTCCCCAAGAACTGCTGGACTGCCCGACCTCCGACTTCAGTGCGGCTGAGGTGGGAATTTACGGTGCCTCTGGGTGGGTCGTGTGCAGTGCCGGTCCCGGTGAGCTGCACGCCGGGCTGTTCAGCTCCTCGCTCCGGCGGCTCAAGCCAGTCGCTTCGGCAACTCTCACGAAGTTGTCCAGCCTGGTCTCTAATACGGGACCTTGGCCTCCTGAGTATATGGGATTATAGGTGTGCATCTCTATGTTAATTTTTAAAATGCATTTTCATGCTTCTACTTTGCTCAGTCACCTTTTCCACCACCCTTCCTCCCTCTCTCTTGCCCCCAAAAGCCTTCCCTGATGCCTGTTGTGGGCCAGTCCTTGTGTTTGGGACAGAGTTGTGGACTTTTGTCAGAAAAGCTATCGCAAAAGTCAGCCTGAAGGAGTCCCTGGACAGGGGCGTGGACTCTGCTCTGCGGTCCTGGACCGCTCTCTGGTCAGTCAGGAGGCTCTTGCTGGGAGCGGAGGCCCAGACCTTGCAGGACTCTGCCACTGCTGGCTCTGGCTCAGCTTCTGTGGGTCTCCAGGGACAAGAGGCTCTGCCACCTGTCTGCCTGTCCTGTGGGACTCAGATGAGATGCCAGCAGGGGCAATGTGTGGAAGGCACTGGCCCGTGCCTGGGCTGTGTTCTCTGAGGCAACTGCTGCGGGCTCAGCTGGATGGGTCCTTGCCTCTGGGATAATGGGAATGAAAACAGAGGCAGTCAGCGTGGGAAAAAGCTTTGCCTGGAGAGATCTGCAGCTGCGCTGCACAGCTCTGACAGAGATGACGCTGGCCGCCTAACAAAGGGAGGCAGAGAAGATGGAACAGGGGTTCAGCGTAAGGACCAGGGGGGCACAGGCTTGAAGAGGTGACAGTCACAGAGAATAGGTAGGAGTTTTCTAGGGTGCCATAGTGACTGATATCTGGTGGGTCTTTTGGGGGGGTGCCAGGAATTGAACTCAGGACCTTGCACTTGCCAGGCAGGCACTTCTGTCACTGAGCTACATCCCCAGCCCAGTCTGGTGGGTCTTTAGCTCAGTTCTGCTGCATAACTCAGCAAGATGCCCTATGGCTCGAGGGGTAATTGGCTTCTTGTTTGGCTGGGCTTGGTCCTGTGGGCTCTGCTGGAACCCAGGGTGACTCGGGTAAGGGCAGTGGAGACTTCTGGACGTCGCTGAAGGTCCCTGTGGTTCTCCTATCCTGGCCTCCTCGTCCTGGAAGCGGGGATGACACAGGCGGGGGACATCAGGGCTCATAAGTGTTGCTTCGCCAGCTTTCGCACATTCACCCGACGCGTGACTGACCTGCCTGGGCAGAGCTGACGGGGGTTTCGCTCGGGTCTTGTAAGATGACGGTCAAGCTTTGTCCCACTTTTACTTCCCTGTCAGCCATTTCGGGCCCAAGTGAAGAGTCCTGGTTTTTAGCAAAAACTGCTTGTAAGTTTTTGTCTGCCTCAGAAGAAACATATCAAGCTTTTAATGAGGAACAGGTGAAGACCCAGCAGTGCTTTTGTCCTCCGTGGTATTTTGTTTTGTTTTTTGAGACAGAGTCTCACTGTGTAGCTCAGTGTAGTTCAGGTTGACCTTGAACTCACTGTGTAGCCCAGGCTGGCCTCAGATCCACAGTGACGCTCCTGCCTCAGCCTCCCAAGTGCTGGGATTATAGGCATGGACTACCAAACCTGGCTATTGCTTAATCTTCATAAGAAATGGATGAAGCTCTTTCTGTTTTTGTGCTATCATTAACTATTCCAGTTTCTGGTTATACTTTCCTGGCGGGTGTTTAACCAAGTAGTTGATCACGATTAGCCTTTGTTTTTTACTGAAGGTCACTCAGGCCTCTGCCAGGGTAACTCAGGGCCCTGTGGGAGACTGTTCTCCTCTACCAGTTGTGTCACTTGCCAGGAAAGGCCAGGGTCTCGCAGACCATGTGGCTTCCCGTGGAAGCACAGGGAACCTTCCTCCGCCTAGGGAGCCTCCTCTGCAGAGCACACACAGGGCACAGGGCCAGGGACACAGCCCAGTGGCACAGAGCCTGCCTGGCAAGTGCGAGGTCATCAGTTCAATTCCTGGTACCAAAACAAAACAAAACAAAACAAAACCCAATGAACCAGAACGCACACTGGTCTCTGAGTTCTCAGCTTCCCTGCTCCTAAGTTTGGGGGCCTCTGGAGTTGCAGGCTTCTTTCAAGGGGGTCCTAGCTGACTCTGAAGGGCCAGGGCCACGGGACTCAGGTCCTTTCAGCCCTGTTGGTCTCTTAAACGATGCTCTCTGAGCCTCAGTTGCTGAACACATAGGAGGTGAGTCCCACCGTCTAAAGTGGGAACAGTGGGTTCTAATTCTAACCAGCGTGGTTCTCTGTGGCTGTCAGGGGACTTTGAAACATGAAATATGCACAGAGGGCAGTTACCCTTCCATGTGCTTCGGTCAGAGTCGGCATCAGGAGCCACTGCTGTGTCGGTCTGGCTGTCATCTGCTCTGAAATACTGCTCAAGTTGTGCTTCTGCAGAATATGAATAGCTAAAAGTTTCACAAGGAAAACTTAAAAGTAGTAAGAGCAAAGCAAATCCACTTAACATAATTGTCCTGAACCAAGAAACGCACTTTATAAATTTAGTTGTGTCAGAATACCCGTTAGAGTCCTTGTCTTTTCTTCACTACTGGGGTCCTGGTTATTAAATCCAGTGACTTCCCAGTGAGGCATAGTTCCAGAAGACCCCCCTCTACCTTTTTTAAAAATTTGAAACAGGGTGTCTCAACACCAGGTTGTCCAAGTTGGGCTTAAACTTGTGATCCTCTTGCTTTGGCTTCCCAAAGTGCTGGATTCCAGGCCTGCCCCATCAAGCCTGGTTCACCGATGTGCTTTCCAGGTGACTAATACTCAATATTCTCATTATTGGGGTGGTACTGCTTGGAATATATTTAGGCACATTTCATTAATTTTGTTCAACGATGATTGTCATGATATAATTAGGAACGCAAACATATACCTGTGAAAGTTTACCATACAAATAACTTTAATTTGGAGAAAGCTGTGTGGTAAGGCATTCCCCTAAGTTTAGCATCTTAGAACTGGGCCTGAATACCTGGGGAATGAGTATTTTGGGTACTCAATCTTAGGTGGCACGGGAGAGATGAGGAGACAAAGTAGGAAGAGGCCTTTAATGGGAGCATGGGAGAGCTTTATAGGGGTGCAGCGGCTCTCAACAAGAACAAGAAGTGAGGCTACTTTTATCAGTTCTGGCTAGGGGAGGAGTTTGGGAGGAGGGCAAAACGACAGATTAATCACTGATTTGAAGGAGCATCTGCCTGTGTAAAACAAGAAACAAACATTTACTGGGCGCTGGGGGTGGAGCCTTGGGTGGTTGTGGAATCTTGGGATTGGAGAGGGCCCCGTGCACACACAAAAAGGGAGTGCCTGGAGGTTTATCTCTGGAATGAGAAGGAGAAGTAGAAGTTATTCTTGGAGAGAGAAGTTATTTCTCTGGGTCGGGTACCAAGTTGGGCAGATGTCCATGTTACAGATAGCTAAGGCCCAGGCTGGCAGAACCTACTAGGGAACAGATACATTCAACATGCAAAGATACCAGCAGTAATCAGCAGCACAGCTAGCCAGGTCACCTGCCTGTTCATTTAGTTTTTTACTTTTGAGGCAACATTTAGAATCTGTGGTGCACTAGTATTGTTATACTTATTACTGAACAGATCTACAAAGCCAGATCAAAGAATAGCTTTAGACGTCTTACGAGTTTAGAAAACAGTACTAATGCCCAGAAATAGACTTATTACCTGGTGTGCACAGGCACCTCATTTATACAATAACAAATGCTTATTCAGTCAAAGCCAATCACTATGTGCCATGGTTTATTTATTTTTGTCTTTGTGAGGCAAAGCCTCACTATGTAGTTACCCATGCCTGGCACGTGCCATGTTTTAAATGGCAAGACTGTCCAATTGGCAGGTTTTTTCCCTTGAATAACATGAAATACAAAGAGCAGAGAGAAATGCCAAAAGTTTTGATAATTTTTTTATGTTTAAGGTATAAATACAATGTATATTGTATAAAACAGGGCATTTATGTATAAAACGGCATTTATAAATCCAGGGCTACCTTGGATTATTAAATTTTTTTTTGGTACCGGGGATCGAACTCATGACCTTGCGCTTGCCAGGCAGGCACTTAAGCCACTGAGCTAAATCCCCGGCCCTGGATTATTAAATTTATTTACTTTTAACTCTATAAACTTTTTAAAACTATAAACCTTTGATCAGCATTTAGAGAGAGCTCAGATTTACAGCATATTTAGTTCTAGATAAAACTAGATATTTAGTTTTAGATAAAAACACAGATACTTTGATAAAAACTAGATATTTAGTTTTAGATAAAAACATTTCTAATGTCAGAGAAGGAATCAAATATACTACAATAACCTAAAATAATAGCTGTTCATTTAGTCAACATTATAAACTGATCATTTAAAAGACTTTACAACAAACTAACAGTTAAGCCCTAACTCCTTTAGGGCTCCATTTCTTAAGTAATTAGAATCTTATAGCTAAGCTAGTTTTTGTAAATTTGTATCAAGAGGAGACCAATATTTTAAGAAAACAGTGCTTAGACATTTAAAAAATCTTTAGGGCAATTTATTCAGGACCTTCTTGTCTCTCAGGAGCCATCCCTATTCTCCATTCCCCATTCTGATTCTCCAATAAATTTTCTTAGTCTTAACCTAAAAAAAAACCAAAAACTTTACTTACCATATAAAATTCTTTCTTATCCAAAAACATTTTCCATTTTTAACTTTGCTATATCTATAAATTTCTTTTCATCTTTTTTTTTTTTTCTTAAATTTAGATTTGAAACAATCCTTACAAAATTTCTGAATTTGGATTCATAGTTTCCCAAACTGCATTTTAGCTAGGACTGGCTTGGGATAACAGATCTCTAAGCAACCTTTTTTTTTTTTTTTTTTTTTAACAGTAAGGGGATTGCATCCAGGGCCTTTGCACCAGTCACATTCCCATCCCCTTTAAAATTTTTTTTTTTTTAATTTTGAGACAGGGTCTTGCTAAGTGGCTGAAGTTAAGCTTGAACTCATGATCTTCTTGCCTCAACCTGCCAGAGTACTGGGATTACAGGTGTGTGCCATTATGTCTGGCCCTAGGCAACCTCGTCTAAGGATAAAGACAATAGAAAAATAAATTAGATAAAGGGCTCCTGTGCAGCACCAAAAGAAAATAAAAGAGGAAGAAAAAAGATAGGGGTCTTTGAGGTATTGACAGAAGCTTTGGAATTTGATTTATTTATTTATTTTATTTATTTGGTACCAGGGATCAAACTCACGACCTTGTGCTTACCAGGCAGGCACTTATGCCCTTTGAGCTACATCCCCAACTCTTGGGGTTTTATATAAAAGGGAACAAAGACAAGGGCTGGGCTTACACACCTGGTCTGCGGGGATCAGGTCAGGTGGGGGTCCGGTTGGCTGCTGTCTCAGGACTGGTTCTGCCAGGTTCCGGGAGAGCCATCATCTCTGGGGGAGGGGCAGGGGTGAATACATGCCATGCTTTAAATGGGCAACAGGTCCTGGGCTGAGACCCAGGAGTACACCTGCCCCTTTGTCCCCAGGGTGGCCCCTAATTTTCTCAATTCTCCCAAAAGATTTAATCTTCCTTAAAGAGGCAAGAGGCAATGGTCTCTTATCTTCTATAATTGCTTCAAGCTGATACATGGGTGCAGATCCTATCTTCCCTGGGGGTTATAGGGATCCCTGGCTGTCTGATCTAAGTGAGACAATGTCCGGGGTGCTGGCTCCTGAACAAGGAGGGGGTCATACCCCTGGGAAACCTTTAGCTTTGCTTGAAATTGTCGCAGCCTTGGGGAAACAAATTTAACAATTCAAATAGAGACAGGCCCAAACTAAGAGCAGTAAAATAGCAGTATGAAGCCAAGTAAGGCTGAGTCGGGCAGCCATCGCTTCTGTCTGCATCCAGGTCATATGGTGAACAGGCAGGAGGGCTGCTCATCACCCTGTTTCTGTCTGTGTCAACCTTCCCTGAGTTATTCACGCAGGAGCAACAGGCTTCGTTTCGTTAACGACTGATACTCCCCTGTCAGTGGCTAGGAGGTAATCTAGAGCTAGTCTATCAGGGACATTTGCCAGGGAATCTAGGCACTCCAGGATGGTTTTTAAGGCTTCCTCTGTATTTTCAGGTAGTTCTAAGGCCATGGTGATATTTCTTAGCTGCTTCATGGTACATGAAGCCTACTCAACAGGCTGCCGGGCCAACAGCTGCTCCTATCACAGTGGAGACGAACCCGCCGCTCTCTCGACCATCATGGGTTTGGGCTGCCCCAGCTTGCTCTGAGGTCGACATTCCCTCCTCCTGTGACTGGGTCTGCAAAAAGCACATTAGTTTTTCCTAAGAGGCCAGTGGCCTGGGAGTTGTACCTGGGCTCTAGTCCCAACTGCCAGACAGGCCACTCAGGCAGCCACGGGGCAGCAGGGAGCCTCAGGCGGCAGCTAAGCACATATCTGTCTCTATAGTCCTCCTGATCCTGATTATTAAAGATCCTAAGAGCTATTTCCATGAGCTGGTTCACAGAGTCTGCAGGCCAGCAGTCATCTTCTGCAATTCTCTGTGCACCTGGGGCAGACAGGGACATGAAATGCAGAGCCAGGAAGGTTTGTCCCTCCTGGCTTCTGGGGTCTAGGCTGGCATATTTTCTTTTTATTTTTTTAAAATTTTATTTAAAGAGAAAAAACAAAAAAGAAAACAACCAAACAAAACAGAAAAAGGGTAGCAACAATACAGAATTCCAAAGGCAAAAAAATGAAAGAACCACAATAACAAAAACAAAACAAAAACAAAAACACTAAGAAATCACCACTTGATAGGTTACATACTGTCATCATTGGAAATAGTTGTTCAAGTTACAATTTTTTTTTTTGGTACTGGGGATCGAACTCATGACCTTGCACTTGCCAGGCAGGCGCTTAAGCCACTGAGCTAAATCCCCAGCCCTCAAGTTACAAAATTAAAGCACACAAAGTAGACATTCAAACAGTGAGACTGTTAACAGTTCTGCTCAACAATCCAACAAAAACAGTAATGTGGTCATCTATCTTATACACTTAAACATACATTCAGCTATATCCTTTAGAGCACTTTCTTTCCTATATATATATATATATATAATGTATATATATATTATGTATATATATATTTTAATTTTATTTTAAAGGGGGTAAAATCAAACACAACAAAACAGAACAGAACGGGACTCAAGAAAACATAAATTTCAGGCCGGGCGTGGTGGCTCACGCCTGTAATCCCAGCACCTGGGAGGCTGAGGCAGGAGGATCGTTGCGAGTTCAGTACCAGCCTAGGCTACAAAGTGAGCTCAAGGCCAGCCTGAACTGCATAGAGAGACCTTGTCTCAAAAAGACAAAAAAAAAAAAAAAAAGAAAGCATAAATTTCAAAGCTAGACAACCAGGGATCTTCACTATCTGTCATATTGTCTCTTGTTTTCTTCCAAATGGTTGTCCATATCTTTGCATATGGGGAGCTCATACTAAATACCATAGCCAATTTTTTCACAAGATGTGTAGTTAACTGGCTCCCACTTGCTAAGGGGGGGGGCATGGGACAGGATGACATGAGATGTCTGATTCTCAGCCTGCCCACCAGCAGGATTACAGCCGCCCCTCAGAGAGGGGTGGAGCTCCTTGTTCTCCCGGCACCCTGGCACCCCGAGTCAACTGCATGGTGCAGGTCCCAAGGCACCAGGGTCTCTCTCCTTTAGGCTGCTGAAAGTCGGCCACACTCTCAGCCGCCCTCCAGAGAGGGGATGAGCTCCTCGTTCTCCTGGCACTCTGAGTCAACCGCACGGTGCAGGTCCTGAGGCGCCAGGGTCTCTCCCCTGCAGGCCCCCCAAAGTCCGCCATACTCACCTGCTATTTCTTTCTGATCAATTGCCCTTTACATTTCCAAAGTTCTGAAATGGCCATCAGACCACAGAAAGAATTCTCTTTAGGCTCTTGTTTGAAACCAGCAGCTACAGCAATCTGCTGGCCTTGCTTCAGGGCCATTAGGCTGGTTTATTTTCTAATGACCTCCACTGATCACCCCTAAAATAGTGCAGGATTTCTCCAGTCTCTCAGCTCACTTCTTTGACCTTACCACAGTGAACAAGGTTATGGCAGACTCTCATCCCCTCTGCCATGCATGTTGTCCTGGGATCACGGCAGTCTCTGTTTTGAGATGTTCCCTGACCCCTCAACCCAGCATCGCTTCCTGGCTGGGCAGTGTTTCCTGCTCAAAAAATATCCCAGCCACAGAATCTCCTCTCCATACTTCAGAACAGGGACAGAAGTATCTAAATGTTGCCACAGGTCAGGTCAAAGGTTAGTACAATCCTGTTTTTGTTTGTTTGCTTGCGTTTTTTGGTATCACAGCCTTTATTGGTTACAAGGTCAAATGAAGGGAATTCAACATCCAGCACCAGGGCCGAGTCCATGGACCTGTCCAAGGATACACTCCCAACTCTGTTTAAAATAGTGCCAGGTGGAATGTCCAGTTCCTCTTTGGGGTGAGGAAAGGCTACATAAACCCAGTGGGCTTTCCTCAAATCAGTATCCTATATAGAGTGATAAAAGCCTGCATATAAGGAACCTTGCCCCATTGGCCTTTCCTCTTGTAGACAAATCTAGTTGTAAAATTGTGCTGTAACAGAGAGACTCAATTTTTGGCCATCTCTTGGCTCCTTAGGTGATACCAAGGCCAGGCTATATTACAAAAGAAAATCAGCTTTCTTCTTTAACTGTTGTTAAATTTGCCCCAGTTTGCCAAAAGGCATCCTAATGGCGAGTCCTTCAGAATGCTCCCTGTGGCCTCCATATTATGGTAGGACTTTTATTAGATGGAAGTGTCTTGCATCAAAATTAAGCAAAAATACCCTAGACTCACGTGGCCTGCTACCTCCCTTTGACGAGGAGATGAAACAAGACAGTTATGGCAGCCAAGTCTCAAGAGGAAAAGTCCCCCTTTTTCCTTGAATGAAACAATTGAGGTGACTTACCAGGGTGCCTCAGATCTCCAAAATCTGTCTGACAAGTTAGGTGTTTAAGGAGGGTGCAGGGTTCCCAGTGAGTCTAGAAAGGATAATGACTTACAGCAGATCGAATCAGAAAAGCAATCCACACAGTAAAGGCGGTCAGCCGAAGGGGCTGGAGTTGGGTTGGAGTTGAACAAAGTGCTGAGGAGAGAAGTTCCCCGGCCCCTGGTGCCATCCGCCTCCTGAGGGTGATGGGTGTGTGTAAACAGGGTCTGCCACTCAAATCAGCTGGGTTGCCAGGCTGAGAAACCAGGTCCCCAAACTGAGCAAAACAGTGGGAATTATCTTCTGTAGATTTTGAGTGAAAAAGAGGATTATTAGGTTTTCACCAGACCTGAGGATCTATGTTCCCCAGACAGTGGCAGAGAACACAATTCAAAGGACCCCAGAGTTACAGATTAGAGAAGGTGAGAAACAGAGGAGTTGCTAGCAGCACAAAACAGGCTAGAGAAGGTGCCTGAGAAATTCAGAACCCCAGCTGGCTTTTAGGAAAGGAACCAGTGCTACTCCAAACCAGTGACCAGGAAAAAGTCTCAATCAGGTTCCCCCCAGGAGTTTTATGGCCAAACCAGCAGAGGTTAAGGGGACTTAAAAAGAGGGTTACTAATGTCCATAGGGTTGGTTTGGGGCAAATCAGATCTTGTTGGTCATTATCTCTGCCCAGGTCTCCTAGCTCTGCCCCTTATGGCTTGAGGGACCGTTTGGTTCTCCCAAAATGACTGGGGTTGCTCGGTAGGCAGGCGTTGGTGGAACCCAGGGTGACCCAGACTCGGGCAATGGAGACTTCTGGGCGTAGCTGAAGGTCCCTGTGACTCTCTGCCCTTGTTTACCTAATTTACCTCTGTTTTAAATTAGGGCTAATCAACCTTGTCAAACAGACCTGAGTGGCGTGCCTCCCAGAGCTGGGCAGGGATCTGGCCCAAAGTTTTCAGGTATTAAAGGAAAATGAAGGCATAGGCACTAGCTGGAGACCTGCAGGTTCAATCTAGGTCCCTGCTACAGGGTTTGTCAACCAGCACCAGCAGGTTGAGCCCTGAGACTCTGGAGCCCTTCAGTCCGCCGTGCCTTATCAGGCCCCGCAGGCCCCGTTGGCCCAGTCATCCAGACCCCACCCTGATCGCGGGCCCCAAATGCCGCTTGGAGACCCGACCGCTGCAGGCACGCGGGGGCAGGACCGTCCGCTTACAGAGGCCAAACAGCAGCGAGACCCGGCCAGAGAGCGCCTCGGACCAAGGTGGGACCCGCAGTGAGAGGACCCAGCGGGCGATGACCCGGCACACAACAGGGGCGGGCACAGACCACTCCCACCACAGCCCCGTATAGCCAAGAGCGCTCTCGTGGAGGCCACGCCCGGCTAGCAAAGCCACGCCCTCCATCAACAAGCCACGCCCTCCATGAGATCACGCCCTCACTCATCTTGAATAACCAATCGCAGAACGCTATGCTGACGGCGGCGGCGTGGGGTAGACCAATGAGACGGCGAGTTGTTTGGTGCGCCGCAGGCCGCACCTAGTTCGGGCGGCGGGGGCGAGCTCGAGGGTTGAGAGGCGGAGAGGCCGGGTGGGCCGCGGTTGCGGCCCAGGGTGCGCGCGGCGGACAGGGGGCGGAGCCAGAGTCGAGACTGAGCTCTGAGGCCAAGGCTACCCTCGGACCCCTAGCGAGTCGCTAGCTGCTCTGTATTCGCCTGGGAGGTAAGGCCCGCGGGCGGGTCGGGGGCGGCGGCCAGGCGGGCGGCGGGGGGCACGGCCTGGTTTCAGGGCGCCGGCGGGGCGCGGCGATCGTGCAGGGACCTGGGTGAGGCCGGTGGGGCATAGGGCCTGCGGCGCGCCTGACAGAGTGCGGGGCGGGGAGGCCGCGGCTGTGCAGCGGGGAGCGGGCTGGGTAGCTCCGGGGTTCTTGCACCCAGGGAGTCCCGCTGGACGCAGGGTCGGCGCCGTGCTGGGGATGCCGTCCGTGCCCGCGCACGGCCACTGCGGGGTTTCTGTGCATCCGCATCTGCATCCGCATCCTGCGGATCTGCTCTTCTGCTTAAAAACTGGGGCTTCTGCCCAAAGAGAAAGCCACATCTGCGCACAGATCCTAATAGAGTGGTCCCTGAACTTTATTAGAGATGGCTGTGGGCCGTTGTGGCCCTCCCTTTCTTTTTAAAATGTTACAGGACCGCCCCCCTTAAGAATTATTTTAATCTTTGTTTTTGTAATTAATGTCTCAAGATATTCGGTAGATGTCTTATGCTTTATTGATGGATACCCACTTTGAAATAAATACTTTAGTTCACCTGAACTGCTGTTGGTTTGACTATATGATTTTGTGCTTAAAACTACATAAAGCAATTGTCTCAGTCCCCAAAGACCAAAAACATAGCTGATAGCTGTATGCAAGGCTGGTAAGTTATTTTAGAGAAATCTTGTGTTAGAAATTGATTGCTATCTAAATGGTGGGAGGAAACACGCTCAAATGATCCAGTCTGTCTGTTGGAAAACGCAATCTTGAAAACAAGCCGAGTCCCTGACTAGTTCAACAGGCACCAGTAGGGGAGGACATTTCCAGCTGAGGGCGGACGGCAAAAATCGCAGTCTTTAGCTGATGGTTGAAGCCAGTGATGCACCCCCCCACACACACACACTGGAGTTTGATTCTGGGCCCTGACCCTGTGCTACAGCCTCAGCCATTTGTTTTGGAGGGGCTATGGGAGACAGTGAGAGTCTCACTAAATTGCTAAATTGCCCAGGCTGGGCTCAAATTGACAATCCTCTTGCCTCAGTCTCCCAGCATGGTGGGATTACAGGCTAGTACCACCATACCTGGTTTACATCACTTTTGAGAATCCAGAATTTTAACACACCCTTTATTTCTAACTAGACTAGTAAAGTTGTTTTTAAAGGAAGTGGATGGCTTTGACTGGCAAAACTGCTTTTCAGTATTGATGTGGTTGAAAGCTGTACAGCTTGTAAGACTTGTTAGTATACTATTTGTGGTGTGCAGGTTTGAGTTTTAAGGTCAGAGTCTATGATTGATGTTAACCTTGGTTCTACCCATCTTCAAGATAGAAAAGAAAGATAGTTTCTTTTCTAAATATGTCTATGCAAGCTGATCTTTTTTTGCATTAACTCTTTTGATGTTATCTGATACAGTATTGGTAAGGTGTATTTTTTTTTCTTTTGAAAGTAGTAAAATAGGACAAGACAGAACAAAGCCAATTGAGACAGTGTAGTGAAATTGGTACAGTACTTCACAGCAGGTTAGCAGGGTAACAGTAATAGGTGCCATAATATATCTCATTATCTTCACAATAGTTGTTCTTCCAATTAGCTATAATCCTAGCACTCTGGGAGCCTCAGTGATGCCCAGAGGATTGCAAGTTTGAGCCTAGCCTGTCTCCAAATGAAAAGTAAAATAGCAAAATCAAACGAAATACAGAACATTATAGAACTTATCAAAACAGAATATTGTATAGAACAATACAGTTAATCGGAACAAAGCAAAACATTGATAACAATATTTGCCTTCAAAGAGATGGTAGAAGGAAATCCCCCCTATTCGATATGCTGCATGTGGTCAACCTCCCAAGAGATGCTAAGACCTCTGGCTCCCATTTGCTAAGTGGGGAGGTGGGGTGGCTGGGAAGTTTGACTCTCAGCCCATGTGCCAATAGGTTCAGGGCTGCTTACCAGGGAGGCGAGATGGTTGCTTGGATTCCCAGCGCCCTAAGTTCCAACATGGCGCAGATCTCCAGAGATTTGGGGTGGTTCTCCCCATGTTTTTTTTTTAACCAGGGATTGAATTTTTAGCCTTATGCATTCTGGGCAAGTGCTGTATCACTGAGCAACATTCCCAGCCTAAGGTTTTGCTGAAAAAAATGTTTCTTTACATGACTTTTAGTTTTTAGTTCTTTCATGTAGTCCTGTTTGGATCAGAAAAGTAAATACTGAGAGATAGTAAGGTATTTCTATTTTGTGAAACTTGAGTTTCAGTTGGTTGTTCTCCCTTCCATGCCGGACTCTTCACACGCATATGCTGAGAGAATCCTTCATCCAGTTTCTACAGTTATCAGCTTATAGCCAGTCCGGTTTCATTTGTCCCCTGAAATTCCAGATGTCTTATCATTTTAACTGTTAAGTAGTATTTGGGACGGGTGTGGTGGCACAGGCCTGTAACCCTAGCACTCCGGGAGCCTCAGTGACACCCAGAGGATTGCAAGTTTGAGCCTAGCCTGTCTCCAAATGAAAAGTAAACAAGGTCCAGAGTTGTAGTTCATTGTGAAGGCCCTGAGTTCAGTTTTCAGCTCCTGGGTCCAGATTTCAGTCTGTGTTTTTAAATGAGTTTTCAAAACAGTAAACACAAATATTATCAGAAAAGGGAGTAATTCCTTAATAACTTTGAATATCTAGCCATTATTAAAATTCTCTTGGTTATCTCAGCATTTTTTATTTTTAAATTTTTCATATTTTTTTTTAGCATTTGAGTTAGGATCTAAATGCAGTCTGTGCATTGTGACTAGTTGGCTTATTGATTTATTCATTTTTGTGTTAGGTTCTAGCACTGTAGTCTGGGCTGGCCTTGCATTTGCTACCCTCCTGCCTGTGCTCTGCAGTGCTGGGATCACAAGGCGTGGCCACCACTTGAAGTTTGTGACCACTTTATGGGCTTTTTTTTTTTTGGTACCGGGGATCGAACTCATGACCTCACCCTTGCCAGGCAGGCACTTAAGCCACTGAGCTAAATCCCCGGCCCTCATTCCTTCTTTTATTTATGTGTTTGTTTATTTTGGTACTGGGGGTTGAATTTATGACCTTATGTTTACCAGGTAAGTGCTTGAGCCACTGAGCTAAATCCCCAGCCTTCTCCTCTAACTTACTTATTGATGCAACCTGGTAGTTTGCCCTTGGGAGTAATATTGTGCCTAGTTTGGATTCACTCTTGTGCTGTAGTTTAACAGCACAGAATTCACCTGGTTATTAAAGGTGTGATCAGGTTCAGGTCTGGTTTAGTTTTGGCACGAAGACTTGGTAGGGAGGCAGATGGACGAAGATTAGCAGTCTTCCTGTTAGTAGCCCTAGTGCCCAGTGCTTGGAGTCATTACATTTGGCCCTGAAAATTGTTGATAGTTTAATTCTGTAACTTCATTTATTATTTCTCACCTATAAAGAGAATTTCTCTTCATTCACTATTTGATTACCTTTAAGTATAGCTCTTATGAAAAATGGAGGGTAAACTGAGTGTGGTGGTATGTGCCTGTAACCCCGCCCTGTGGTGACTGAGGCAGGACAATCTCAAGGTCAAGGCCAGTTAGGCTGCGTACACAGTGAATTCAAGGATAGCCTGAACTACATTTTGAGATTGTGTTTCAAAAAACTGACCAAAAAAAGGTAGGGTGAATACTCAGTTCCTTTTTGTGTACTGGGGGTGTGTGTGTGTGTGTTTTGAGCCAGCGTCTTGCTGTGTAGCCCATGCTGGGCTAGAATGCTTGATCCCCTTGCCTCACCTTGCTGAGCGTGCCAGCATGGCTGGCTGGTTTTTATTTTCATCGCAGTATTTGGTAAGTTACAGGGATGTCCAACACTTGCCATACAGGCTTTGTGTCGGAGGGTTTTGCCCAGCGGCAGGCTGGCGTTAGTGCTCTGAGTTTGTTGCAGGTCTCTGGCTGTGCTGGGGTGGAGTTAATGCATTTTCACCTTACAGAACATAACCCAGCAGAAGTTGGAGAGCAGCCATGCATCTTTTGAATATTGATTCATGTACCAGGATTATGTACTCAGAATAAAATGAGAAATTTTACAGAACAAAAGAACCCACCTTTGATGTCCTGCTGTAGTTAGCACAGAATCCCAATTTCCTGTGCCACAGAGATTTCATGCGCTCTGCACGCTTGTGCACATTGACAGTGGTCTTCCTGGATTATATGTGGCTCATGTCTGCTTCAGGGAATTGCTGTTGACCTGTCCACCTGAGATGATTGTACAGCGCGCCCTGCACGGCCAGCTCTTTCTTAGCTGTAAGCCTCTGTTGAACGTGCAGTTCATTTGAGTTCTTAACTCTGCTTAACCAGGTGTGCAGTTTAGGGGCCATGGTTTAGCTCAGCGGTGTAAGTGCCTGCTTGGCAAATAAGAGGTCGTGAGTTTAATCCTCGGCACCAAAAAAAAAAAAAAAAGAAAGAAAAGGTGTGCAGTTCAGGCTGTCTTGAACTCACTAGCCCAGGCTGTCCTCTAACTCAGCAGTCCTCCTGCCTCAGCCTCCCAAGCCCTGGGATTACAAGCAAGCCCCTCCACACCCAGTTAATTGGTTTTTTTTTTTTTTTTCCTTCAGTTAAATGTTTCTTCAATTTTATTGATGTATCTGCTTATCCTCACCTTTTCTTCAGCAAGAATTGTACTGCATGAAGGCAGAGGCCATGTTTACCTGTTCTCTGTGTCACTGGTGTAAGAGAGTGCTCTGAAGTGTATACAGGGCTATGTTTCTTGTCTTGGAGCTTTTGAGAGACTTTGCATGGCCTGTGGACCAGAGCTCCTGGACAGGTCTTGCCAGGGTTGGCCTCTTCTCACATTTCCAGTTCTCCTTATGACGCCCAGGTTTGTGTCCCGCTGTGTGCTGAGCACCGTGGACTCAATGATTTAGGTTTGGTGTTGGAGTCTTTGGGACTTTAAACCACACCCCCAGGAGAGGAGAGCCACAGTGTAAGGTCCTAAAGTTTCATGGACAGCTACAGGAAGCTCAGTTAAGTTTATCCTTGAGAGATGGGCACAGTTACCAAAGGAAGCAGCGTCATTCTGTGAAGGAGGAAGTCTTGTTTTTGTGGGCTACACTCGACACGCCCCTGTTTTTTTCTGGAGACAGGGTTTCACAGTGCAGGCTGGCCTGGAGCTCATCATAATTCTCCGGTCTCGGCCCCTGGAAGTGTGGGGGTTTCAGTCGTGTGCCTGCATCCTCAGCTCGTATCCCATTTTACAGCAGTGGTTTGAGATGCACAGGCTCACGTGCCCCAGGCGGGCGTCACACCAACTGCCACGCCCCAGCCCAGGCTCGGTGCTCATAGGACAAGGCCTATCACCTTTGGCGGTGTTAGGACGAAGTGCTCTGCAGGGTCCCTCACTGTCCTCTCTGTGCCTCATGAATAGGGACATGCCTTTAATTGGCAAAAGAGAAAGTCTAACATCCAAATTGTAAAATTAAATTTTCGTCCTTTGAAGGGCTTTTTTTTTTTTTTTTTGGTACGGGGGATCGAACTCACGACCTTTTGCTTGCCAGGCAGGCGCTTAAGCCACTGAGCTAAATCCCCGGCCCTGAAGGGCTTTTTTTTTGAGACAAGGTCGCACTGTGTAGTCCAGGCTGGCCTTGGAGTCACTATGTAGGGTAGGCTGGCCTGAAACTCATGGCAGTCCTCCTGCCTCAGCCTTCTAAGTGCTGGGATTACAGGTGTGTGCCACTATGCCTGGTTTTGAAGTATTTATATACTCAGCATTGTGCTTTTTAGTATTTTCTCAATCCTTAACAAAACCTGTACTAAGTAGATACCATCACCTTTTCAGATGAAAAAGTCAAGAGAGAGTTAACTGCTGAGGGTGCTTGGTGGACGGATGGGGCTGTAATTCAGGCTGGAGATGCCTGATTCTGATTCTGAAGGTGCTGCCCTGGCCCCAGCTCCGCAGGCCCTGGCCATACCCTAGGTCCTGGTCCTGCCCACACCCTTGTTTGCGTCAGCCTGGGTTGTTTCATTACCGTATTTCTGCAGCTAGCGCAATGCACAAAATGCGGCAAATCTATGTGACGCGTTTTTTGCATTAGTGTTTTTCTGTTAGTTTAAAAGGCCTAGTTGGGGCAGGGGTTTAGCTCAGCGGCGTAAGTGCTGGCTTGGCAAACATGAGGTCGTGAGTGCGATCCCCGGCACCAAAAATAAATAAATAAATGAATGAATAAAAGGCCTGGTTGTGAGGAATGATGTTCATGGAAGATTGGTGAAGGTGACGGGATGTCTTTTCCTGTGAAGCGGGCGTTGACAGACTTTCAGAAGGCCAGGTGATAAGTATTTTAGGTTCGGAGTTGTACAGTAGCAGGGTAAAGGGATGATTGTGGCTGTCCCAGTAAAACTTTGTAGATACTGAAATTTGAAACAATTCCTGTGTCATTTATTCTTTGTTTCATATATCCTTTTGAGTTGTTTTTCATTCTTTCAAAAACATCCTTCGCTCCTGGCCCCAGGAAGACAGGCACTGGGCTGGATTTGGCCTGGGTAGGGTCTGACTTCTATCACTAGAGGGAATGGGACCTTGGCTCAGGGCGGACCATGCACTGGTGTGTCTGCCAGCTTATGCACACTGTGGTCTACAGTACGACGCCGCTGTAGTGCCCCAAATCCATACGGTCTCGAGGGGATGGGTTGTTGGAGGCATCGTTCATTGTAATAAATGAATGAAATAAAATCTCTTTTCCTCAAGAAATTTGCTTTATTTTTCTTGGAGTAAAATACCTTCCTTCCCCACAGCGTTCTGAGACAAGCCTTACTGTGTTGCCCAGGCTGGTCTGGAACTACTGCGCTGCGCAGTCTCCGTGGCTCAGCCTCCCGAGTGATGAGATGACAGTACGAGCGCTGCGCCTGGCTCATGGAAAAACACGCCAAGAGTGAACTTTTTTTTTTTTTTGGTACCGGGGATTGAACTCACGACCTCATGCTTGCCAGGCAGGCACTTAAGCCACTGAGCTAAATCCCCAGCCCTAAGAGTGAACTTTTATATTTTTTCTTTAGTTTAGCATATTTCAGTAGTGGTTTAATAAAAAGAGCTGTGGGGAGTTAGAAAGACCTGGGTACACCTAGCTATGTAGCTTTTACTGTATTTATTTATTTTCACTAATTGATTTATTTTGTTTCCTGAATAGGTAGTATTTCCTATTCTATTTGCTGTTAATGGGTGCTAGAGATAATATAAATAAATGTAAATTAAAGCACAATAAATAAGCAGTACATTAAAGAGAAATCAGAAAGTAGAATAAGGCAAAATGAACCAAATATTAGAAAATGGAGGCGTGACCAGCGTGGTGGTACAACCTGCAGTCCCAGCCTTTGCAGGCGGAGGCAGGAAGGTTGAGAGTTTGAGGCCAGTCTGTGCCACAGGGTGGGTTGCAGGCCGGCCTGAGTTGCACGAGAAGACCATATCTGCAAAGCTGCATGGTTTCTCTAGTCTCAAAGCAAACAGCCTTAATAATTTGGATGTGATCTAGATGCACCCGTAAATGAGTTAGCTTTCTGATCTTGTTCTGTTTCGTGGGTCTAGTGTGAAAGTGTGCGCATTAATAGCAAGGCGGGGAGAGTGGAGTTGGGTTTTCTGCGGTGGGCCTGGTTGGGGAGCAGCCTGGGCAGTGGGCACCTGCATCGGCCCTGCTGCTGCCCCCTTGGCAGAGCCTGGGCTCTGGTTGTGGACTGGCAGGGAGACCTGTGCCGGGCTGGGTGCAGCAGTGTGCATTATGGGTATTTTTGGAACGGTAACTGCATTTAAATTGTCCATCTCCAGTCACTTTATAGTGACGTCTTTGATCAGAATGAGGCTAGCAAAAGAAAAGCATGGCAAAATGTACTTCGAAGAGTCAAATAAAATTTCTATACAGTACATCAAACTTAAATTTTAAGTTAGGTTTCCAGAGGAATAAGAATTGTTGGGATTCCTTACCCAGCTTGCCTAGAGCGTCACACAGCGTGTTTTCAGTTTCATCGGCACGTGTTTGCAGTGCGTGATCACCTTCACCGAGGTCCGTGAACACAACACGTTGGAACCCATCCCCGCCTCCTTTCCCACTCACTCCATCTCTTGGTGCCCTCCTCTTTTGCAAAAATTGCCTTCCTCTTTTCCTAAGGTCCTTTATTTTGCTACTTAATTTATTGATACTTTGGATTTCGCATAAGAGAGAAACTATGCAGTATTTAAGCGTCCGTGTCCGATTTATGCCATCTAATGTTACGGTCTCAGGGAGCATCCATTTCTCTTCAGGTGACGGAAGTTTACCCTTTTTATGGCACAGTAGTACTCCATCACACATGTAGCCTGATTTCCCATCATCCGTTGATGGACGTACAGCTGCTTCCAAGATTTAGCTGTAATGAATTGTGCTGCTATTTGCAAGTCTATACACAGTAATTCGTTAGAGTGTAAGTTATGTAACTTTGACATTCTGCACAACTGCAGGTTAGAGGCATAGTGTAAAATCTGTAGGTAGATTTGGCAGTAGAATTGTTTGTACCTTTTGAGATTTGTTGATAAAGAGTCATTTAATAAGCAAAGTTTGTAAAACATATCAAATTAAAGAAAGATGATTTTTAATTTAATTTTCTCTGTACTAGAGATTGAACCCAGTGCCTTTACCTGAGCTACATTCCTACCATGGCCCTGCTTCGCCACCCCTTTTAAACTTGGGGACAGAGTCTTGCTCTGTAACCCAGACTGGCTTTGAACACCAGACCCTTTTGCCTCAGCCTCCTAGAATGCTGGCATAACAGTGTGTGCCACCGTGTCCCTCTATGGGATGTGCTTTTTGAATACTTTTGAAAGATTTTCATAAGATTTTAAAGACTGAACCTTACATAAGATCTGGTTACTTAATGGATTGAATGTGCGAATGTTTCCCCAGTTTCAGCAGAGCCTGCCACCTCACGTGGTTCTTTAAAATAGGGCTTCACCTGGCCTGGGGTTAATCGTTAACGGAACTGTTTAATAGTTAATGTTCCTCCTGAGCCCTGTCTGGTTTCTGTATTGGGGAAACTCGGGTTGGAAGGAATGAAGGGAAACAAGTTTCATTCAGTTTGCCCTTTGAGCTTTATTTTTTTTTTTCCACAAATACATCTTAAAATAATTGCCGTGACTAATATCTACCACAGAAACATTGTTCTTTTACTTTTTGTGGTGCTGGAGATGGAACGGAAATACTTTTCTGATACTTGTTAGCTTAAAAAAAATGTTGGGTACATTTTGATGTTTTGACAAGGTTTTTATGTAAGCAAAAAAAAATCACGTTTTAAGCATAGTAAGATTAGAGTCTGTAACACAGTTACAATTTTTTCATTCAAGAGATGTTTTATAGTGTTGCCCAGGCTGCCACTGAACCCCCGGGCTTAAGCCACCCTTCTGCCTCAGCCTCCTGAGTAATTGGGACTACAGACGCGGAAAACTTCACCAAACTTCAGTCCTCTCTTCCCTCCTCTCCCCTCCTCTCCCCTCTCCTC
>PVJX010031676.1:0-21026 GCA_004027295.1 Dolichotis patagonum
CACCCATCCATCTACCTACACACTTATAAATCCACCCATCTACCCCTCCATCCATCCATCTATCCCTCCACCCACTCACTCATTCACCCATCCATCTACCTACACATGCATCCACCCTTCTACCCATCCTCCCATCATCCATCCATCCGTTCACCCACCCACACACCTACCATCCATCCATCCGTCCTCCTTCCTACACCCACCCACCTACTCGTGCCCTCATCTACTGAGCCAAGTGCAGTACAGGCTCGAGACACAAGGTCAGAAGAGTCATCCCTACCCTCAAGGAGCTTACAGTCTTGGTGACCCGCCAGGTGATGAGTCCAGCCCATGTCTTACTGGAGCTTGCAGGCCTTTTGTGCTTGGAGCTCTCTCCAGGACGTAGAGATCCCTTAGATGTCTCTTTAGGACTTGGAGACCTCTCCTGGATGTGGAGTTCTCTTTAGGTGACCCCTTTAGGACTTGGAGATCTCCTTTAGTGTCTCTTTAGGACCTGGAGGCTTTGGAGTGGCTCTGTGAGTACAGACAGTGGTTCAAGGTTGGGGCATCACATTTGCATTTTGTGCCATTTTGGTCTCAGTTGCACAGAGGAAACTTTCCTGGAAGTTTAAAAAAAAAACAAAGAAAAAAATACAGGAAACCATGTCTTGTGTTCTTGGTAGCAACTCATGTGCTAATTTTGAAGCCAGCTTTCTTTCTGTTTTTCAAGCCCAGGTCTGGAGCATGGAGAGAGGTGCTCGCTCCTTCAATGCTCCTTATACAGATGACGAAACTGAGGCTCAGCACAGCCAGGTGACAAGTGTGCCAGGCAGCTGCTGCCCGTTGGCCAGGCCTGTGTGGCTCAACATGCTGGGTCTCTGTCGGGGGACCGCACTGTTCCCCTAGAGGCCCTTGCGAGCAGGGTCTACTCCCAGAGTGTCCCCTCCCCACACACAGATCCCAGCCCGGAGCTGTGGCGTCAGCCCTGGGATGTGTGATCCGCACCTGCGTGCTCTTTGTCTTCTGCTTTCTATTTCGGCTCTTCTCATTCTGAATTTCATTTCAACTCAGATTCCCACCTCGGCCCCCGCCCAGGAGCAGAGAGGAGTTTCGGGAGCCTGCGGAGCAGGTAATTAGTTCCACAGCGCCCGGCCTCGCTCCCGGGCTTACTCACTACCTTGCCGATAAGAAAAGTGAAAAGGTGAAGTTGGAGGCCGACAGCGCCGGCAACTTCCTGAATCCAGGCTCCGCTGCGTCCTGCCCAGGGGAACAAGCGACTCCTGGAGCGGGGGTCCTGGGTGGAAGTCTCACGTTTAGCTGTGTCAGAAGGGGAACTGGGCCGGGAGGTTTGGTTTCAGGATCTCACCTCGGCCACAAGTTGGGGCGGTGGTGGCAAGGTAGCGCCCTGCCATGTTTGGCAAGGTGTCTGTCCGTCCTGGGCCACTCGGGTCCAGCATCTTGAAGCTGTGTCTTCCCTGCCACCCTCTGGTGACACAGCTCTGACCTCTGGCCAGAGCTGGTAGTGCCATAGCGAGGCCTGAGGGAGAAAGCAGGAGACCCCGGGGCCAGCCAGCACCCTGCTGCACCCCGCACACAGCGGGGCCTGACTCTCGGAGCCTGGGTCAGACACCCCAGGAGAGGGGCCTGCCTCCTCTGCTCAGGAGTTGGGTGACCCTACCAGCTGTGCCTCGGGGGGCCTCAGTTTCCCCATCTGTTCGATGTGGGGGAGTCAGGACCTCCCTCTGGGATGAGGCTGGAATGGCTTAGCCTTTGGTGAGCGGCTGCCATTGGCCAAGTGTGGGTGGAATAGGTGAGAATGAGTGTTTATGTCACTTCCAGAGGCCAGCAAGGGCCCCTACAATCCTGCCCACTTGGGGGGACCTGATACCCAGCCAGCTGTTGAGAAAACTTTGTTCAGAAATAATTTTAAATGTGCAAAAAAGTTCTAAGAATTGTACAAACAGGGTCCCCGTACTTTTGAACCTAGATTCACCTGGTTTGTGTGTGAGTGTGTGTGTGAGTGAGTGTGTGTGAGTGTGTGTGTGAGTGTGTGTGAGTGTGTGAGTGTGTGTGAGTGTGTGTGTGTGAGTGTGTGTGAGTGTGTGAGTGTGTGTGAGTGTGTGAGTGTGTGTGTGTGAGTGTGTGAGTGTGTGTGAGTGTGAGCGTGAGAGTGTGTGAGTGTGAGAGTGTGTATGTGACTGTGTGTGTGAGTGTGACAGTGTGTGAGTGTGTGTGCAGTGTCTGCTGGGATGGGATTCATGCAGCACTCATCTGAAACAGGATTCAGTGTTCTGTATGTGTGCACAGCTGTGGGGCCACCACCACTGTCAGTTCTAGAACTTTCGTCTCGCTCTTCTCCCCTGAATCTCCCAGCCACCCACCCTTCCTTGTTCCTATCTTTCCCCAGTGTGAATGCTTCACGCCCCTTTGGGTTTGCTATTTGCCTCCTTCTGGAGCTCTTTCCAGCAGTAAATGCTCTGCAGAGGCCTCGGGCTGGTCTGTTCATCGCAGCTTGGGCTGAGCACCTGCCCCGTGCTGGGCTCGGTACCGGCAGCAGACAGAAACACAGCCCCTCGGCCCTTGGGTGGGGGCCAATGGACCCAGCCCCAGAGAAGCATGGCTCCCTCGGGAGGCATATGCAGGGACCCTGCGGTGGCCCTGAAGCCCAGCCCACCCCAGTGCTGTCCTTGGGCTCTCCCAACCGCTCAGCTTGCTGGAAAGGGATATTGGTGTATGCTCCTCAGGCCTCTGGTTGGGAGCTTCCAGGTCCTGAACCGGCAGTGCCCCAGAACCCCTGATCACCGCAGGTCCCAGGTCCTGAGGGTGCAAAGCCCCCAGGTGATGGGGTGCAGTGCAGCTGGAATCCCGAAATCCTGTCCAAGCCTCTCCTTGAAATCTCTACCTGCAGACAGAGATGTGGGGATAAATCCAATCTGGGGTTTCATTCTTTTCTCTGAGTTTTCTGAATTTATTTTTGTAATGAATAATAAAAACACCAGGAAAACACAATCTGTGTGATATTTCCAAGGCTGACCATGCAGAAGCCAGAGCTTGAAGACTCCTGGGAGGCATTCAGCAAATCTAGCTGCGTGGCCTGCTGGCTAAGTCCTGCTCCACAGCGCGGATGGCGAAGGGCCCCTTGGGCCTGGGCTCGGAGTGGGGCCTGCTGCTGTCCCTCCTGGGGCAGTGGGAGGGGGCAGGGGTGTGCTACAGGTGGCAGGGGGCTTCTCCACGGCTTTGCTGCACGGTCCGGAGAAGCCTCTTCCTGGCCCAGCTAAGCCTCAGGCGGCTGCTTGGAGGTGGTGAAAGCTGGGCCGGGGAAAGGCTGAGCAGGGCCCAGAGCTGGGTGGCACAGGCCACCAGTGCTTGACCCCAGGGGCAGGGTGGGTGAAGGCCCAGGGTTCCTCTGGGGACCCCAGCAGCAGGCCTGGTCTGGGGTACCTGGGGGGAGGGTGGCGGCGGGGTGGGGGAGTGAGGCTGAGGAGAAGCGGGGCCCAGGCCTCTGTGCTGGCCGTGGGTGGCTGGACGGGGTTTGCAGCCCTGGTTTCCTGGCTGACTGTGGGGTAGCTTCCAGGGAGAAGCCTGGGGTGACTCCTGCAGGAAGAGGTGTAGCATTGATGCCGCCTGGTGCCACAACTGGGCCGTGGTGGTAGGTGACACCTGAGACCCCATGGGTCCCGAAAGATGCAACTTCAGGTGGAAGCCGTGGCGTGTTTCAGGGTGAGCGCGTCCAGGTGACCTGTGAGACACGGCCCCCTCACCTGTGCAGGAAGGCCCCACGCCCTGCTGGCCGGAGGAGGGTGAGACCGGGCTGGCCGCGCTGCAGGCCACGCAGGAGGGGGCTCGGGAGGAAGGGAAACCAGCTCCGCGCTGCCTCCCTCTTGGCCCGGGTTTGGTTTTTTTTACAAATTATAAATATAATACGGCAGCAGCTGCGTTACATGAAATCTGAAAAGGGGAAAAGAGGAGTCCCGCAGTGGCCTGGCAGCCCTCCCTGCCTCCTAGCTCCAGGCCACATTTTCAGCTGTGATTTAAATGAAACAAAACAAAAACTCATTATATAATGTGTATTTTCTTCACGCTAAAATGTCTTCCCCTCATTGTTTGGAGAGCTGGGCACCACTGTCTGCTAAAGAGTCCCCTGTGGGTGGCCCACTGATTTCCTGGGTGGCACTGCAAACGCAGTTGGGTGCATGACACCTGGCCCTGGCATTACTAGGTAGCCACGGGGCCAGGGCCCTCTCTGGCCATTGCTCCAGCTGCTCCCCTTGGCCCTGTACTCCCACTGCGTGTGGCCACCCACATCAGCTCCTGCTGCCCACAGATGCATGACCCGAGACCTACCCCAGGCCCTTTGCATGGTTACCCCTTCCTCCATGGCAGATCTGCTGCCATGCTGCCTCCATGGAGCACTGCCCTCTCTTTCTCTGTTCCTGTCTGGCCTTCCTTTTTGAGAATACCAGCCTGGCGTGAGGAATCGCCACGTAAACACCTCAGGGTGTAGGTGCTGGAGGGTTCTGGGGAAAGAATATGACTCTGTCTTCTAAGGTGCACACTGTGGGCATCCTTTGGTCACTGAGCCTGGAGATTTCAGAGCCAGAGTGGAGCCTTGGGTGCCAGGCCCGGGTCTCTCCCAGTGGGCATGGAGCTCACCTGTACCCAGAGCTCCTGGTGGGGGAGGTCTCCTTGTGTGGAGGAGACCCATGTGGTCTCCCCTGTGTGGAAAATTGTGGCTCCAAGCTATTCTACCAGCCCAGGGGTGCGATGCACTGACCTGGAAAGGACAGGGCCTGACCAGAAGGGCCCCTGTCTCCAAGGTGAGGCTGAGGATCTGTCCTGGCACGAGGATCGCCCCTTGCTGGGCTCGCTGCTGAACTGAGAGAATGGACAGCTGCTGCCAGGCAGTGTAAGCAGGCAAGGGCAGAGGAAATCCCGAACCAGTCCAGTTGCTGTGTGACTGCGGATGGGCCACACACCCTCTCTGGGCTTCGCCTTCTCCTGGACAGCTTTCCAGGTGGGAAACATTTGTACCTGGTTGCCATAGGGCTGGGTGGCTGGGACGCATAGTCTTCTAAGTGCTGGCTCAGTTTTGTCCTGTCCTGTCCCTGACATCACAGAACACAGAGGTGGCCTGGACATAGCACCAGCTGCTCTGCACCTCCCTCTCAGTGCATGCTGGGTCCTGCTGTCCCTATGAAACAGTGGCTAGGGATCTGCGATAATGCACGTGGACTAAGATCCCAGCCCCACCCAGGAGGCAGCTGTCTGCACTGGTGGCTCTGGTCTCATCTGGCCTCCAACCTGGGTGGCTGTGGCAGAGCTGGGCATTCTCGGCAAGGTGACCTTTTCAGCTCCTGTCTCCTGGGGCCATGGCCGATGAGCAGGATGAGCCGTCAGGATGACACGTGCTGCTTAGCTGACCCGGAGGGGGTGACCCGGCCTGGCGGGCCCACCGTGGAGGCCCAGGACAGAGCCCACCTGGCTGGGGGCCTGACTGCCCGTTGCTCTGCACTCTGCTAGGCCCTGTGACCCAGGCACTGGATTGGCCCCCTCTGGTTCCCGGGGCTGGGGTCTCCTGCTGTGTCCTGGGAGATGGGGGAGACCTCAGCAGGGCCCTGGACCCCAGGGTGGCGCTGATGTCCAGGCAGAGGGCCCAGTCTCTTAATGACTCTGGCCTTGGTTTCTCCCTCTGCTGACCAGGGACCCAAATGCCTGCCGGCCTGGTGTGAGTCTTAGGGGACCATGGCACGTGGGGTGAGGCTGTGGGCGGCTTCCCTGGGCTCCCGTGTGCAGTGGGGGTTCCTGAGTGCCAGCGCTTTCAAACCCCAGGTTGGAGCTGGGTAACAGTCCTGTGGGCTGGTGGCATTGTTTTTCCCATGTCGCACTGCAGGAAACTGAGGCTCAGAGAGCCCCATTGTGACACAGTGAGTAGCAGAGTGGGACGGACCCCAGGGCTGTGTGACCCAGAGCGGGCAGTAGGAACCATCGGCGAGGGGACGGCCGGCTGAGGAAGTGACCATGGCCCTCATTCCTGCCATCCCCCTGGCAGGGCCCAGCGCATCTGAGCGCTGGCCAGGTGATCCCCGTGCATGTGGGCCCAGTGCACCTGCAGAAGCCACAGCCCCGGGAGTGCAGCGCACAGCTCCTGTTCCCCAAACGCCGACCACGAGGTGGAGGTGGCTGAGGCCACAGGCGGGCGGCACCTGCATCCCGGAGGTTGCTTCCTCCCCCGGGGAGGAACCGGTACAAGGAAACCCCACTTTCGCTGCACTAATTAAAGCTGAGACAGATGGTGCGGACACTGGGATGGAGGGACACTGGGAAATCATGCGATGCCCAGGTGTTATTCTTTTTATAAATCAAAAACCAGGCTTTCTTCAGGTTCCCAGTGAGACTGACGTCAACCCCAGGGTGCCGTGCACCTGGGCTGGCACCGGCACAGTCCATTTGCAGTGTCCCACGACACAGATGAGGAGCCTGTGTGGACGCGTCACCGTCCTCCAGAGCCCCCACTGAGCAGGGCTCACTGTGTGGCTGGGGCTCCCAGGGGTCTGGACAAACCTGAGAGGACGTGTGCCAGCCCACGCTGGTCCCGCATGCCCCGGAAGCCTCCCACTTGCCCCAGGGCTCTGGATGGTAACCTGGCTGTCACCTGCAGCCGGGGCAGGAGCCTTAGAACCCAGGTGGTGGGCTTGTCTGCACCTCCATTTTAATAAGATGGGGGTGCGGGGACTGATATAACTGGTCATGAACAATTTTTTATTAAAAATAATGTTTTGTGGAGCAATTGCAAAACACACGAGTTCTGCGGTTGTTGCTTTTCCTGTGCTGGGGACAGAACCCAGGGCTCTGTGCGTGCCAGGCAGAGGCTCTGCCACGGGACCATGTGCCCTGCCCTCGAGGAAGATGTTTGAAGCTTAGACCAGATGTTTCAAGGATGTTTGAACCTTTTAAAGCTGCATGGTGGCAGCAACCCGATAAGTGAAAAAGTCTACCAGTTTCCAGGGCACAACATGGTCACCTCGTGATGTGGCAGGCCGCAGAGGTGGGGACACAGGCACCGCTCACCAGCTGCCCACGCTCTGTGCACGATGGCCCGGCCGGCTTCCAGGGTCCCGAGCTCAGATTTCTCTGGGGGAGGAGGGCTTGTGGATCTGGAGAGGTCGGAGAGGAAGAAACGCAGGTTAGGGTCTTCTCACCCGCAGGCCTGGCTTCGGAGAACCTGTCACGGGTGACTGGACTGCACCAAGGGTCAGCGCAGCACCCAGCTGCAAACCCAGCCCTCGGGACCTGTCAGTCGCCTCCTCACTCTACGGTGCAAGCCAGTTTGCACATGTTTACGGGGCACCCTTGGGGTCCTGGGGGTTAGTGGGGACTCTGGCTGGGTTCAGAGGTGCTCGAGGCCCCCAGAGGCCATGCAGGAGGGAGCTGAAGTATCAAGCAACCGGCCCGCACGCCACACAGCAGGTATCAAACACTGGCCCTGGGCTGCACCCCTGGCCAGGTGTCTCTGCCACCTACCTGTGCCTCGATGCCCACTGGCTGCCTCCTCCTGGGGTCTCGCAGTGACCACCATGGGAATTTCACAGGAGCTGCCCGATTGGGTCACCAGTGCCACGTGATTCCAAGCCGATGGACCAAGTATGAAGTCTGATCTTTCAAAGATCTGAACTGGCTGGGCGTGGTGGTACACAGCACTTGGCAGGCTGAGGCAGGAGGATGGCCTCGAGTTTGAGGCCAGCCTGGACTACATAGTGAGACCCTGTCTCAAACACTGCCCTAACCTTAACCACCACCAACAGCAACAAAACCAAAGAGCCGAGCTGGCCCCAGAGGTGAAAGGTCGAGGGTGGGCCCCCCACCTGGGTTCCGCTCTGTCGCTGCCCTGTGCAGTGGGCGCCATTCCCCCTCTGAGCCTCAGTCTCCCTGTCTGTGCAGTTGGTGAGGGTAGCTTGGCTGGTCAGGCTGCCGCAGGGCAGAAGGGCACATGGACAACGTGTGGCCGGGTCCGGCAAGGAGGTGCTCATATGGCAACTACTGGCAAAGCTATGGGTGTCCGCTGCAGTGGAAAAGCTCAGTGAGGTGAAGCAAAAGGACCACTAAGATGATCCGGGTTTCACTTTTCAAACAGGAGAACCAGGCCAGACAAGGGAAATAACTTGCCTAAGTCACCTCTCAGATGAGGATCGAGGATCAGCCTGGGACCGTAGGGGCAGCACGAGAGCGTCATTTTTCTTTCATTTTTTGAGACAAGTTCTCACTATGAGGTCCAGGCTGACCTTGAACTCACAGAGAGCCTCCTGCCTCAGCCTCCTGAGGCCATGGGGGCATTATTTGAACTCCGGACTACTCTGCCTTTTCGACCAGAGTGACAGACACATCTGGTTCTTCTGGAAGTGCAGCTGGACCCTCCCAGACCCAGTGTGCCTGGCAGTGGGGTGCAGAGTGTGGAAAGGAAGCTGCCGCATAGCTCTCTCGAATGAGCACCCTAAGCCAAGCTTCCACCACCGCAGGATGAGCCCTGGGGCCCAGGACCCGCATGCTCTCCTCCCTCGCACCCTGTGCTGCCCCGCACCAGTTCCAGGCCCCTCTGATGGCCTCTCACTTCTGAGCCACCACCTGCACATGGAGCTGTGGGAGCCAATGAGACATGGACTGGAGCCACTTTGGGACACCTGGCTCCCGAGCCTGTTTTGCAGTGGGGCACGCCCACCCACCTCCTGTTCTCTCCAGCAAGAGCAGGTGGGGTCCTTGGAGCTCTGAGTTCCTCCCTGGGCCTAGGGGCCGGGAAGGTGGACAAGTGTGGTCCCAGGTGACCACCAGCCAAGGCGAGGGGCCCTGGCTGGAAGGGAAGGGTGTGGACTGCAGCTGCCTTTGAAGAAGCGTGGGGGCCTGTGGCTGTCCACGGGAAGTTCGTGGGAAGAGCTGGCTGAGCGGGAGGGTGGGGCTGCACACATCCCTGGGGAGCACCCCGAGGGTCAGACTCACCCAGATGTGGGGGCGAATGTCCCTGCCTGGCAGGTGGCCCCCGGGGCATTTGCCAGATGGCCTCTGTGGCATCGCTGGGTGGGGGTTCCTGGTTCTGGGGACAAGGAAGACGTGTCACATGGGGGGTAGGACTGCCCTTCCTGGGTCCGGCATGGGCTGGGTTCTGCTTCCCGGGCTTGGCCAGCAATGGGAATCAAACCCAGTGGCCCAAAGGATGAGTGTATGCACTAGGTCACATGACAGGACAGCAAAGACAGGCTGCAGGGGTGGCCTCGAGGACCCAGTTTTGTCCCTTTCTCTGCCATGCTAGCCTTGCTGTCGGCTTTGTCTCCCAGCTGTCACAGGATGGCCATGGCGGTTCCAGCATCACATTGCATGACACCCCTTCTGCGGCTTCTTCCTGGAAGCAGGTGCCTTCCCAGAAGTCCCCTGGATGACTAGGTCTTCGTATGATTGGCCCGATGTGGGTCACAAGCCCATGCCCAGGCCAATCACTCTTTTTAAAAATAGATTCTCTTTTCTATTGTACATGTTTGCATGATATAATGTTACCTTCATTGTGCACGTACATAAACATATCTCAATTCTTTTTTTAAATCCTCTTTCCCTTTCTCTTTCTCCCTCCGTCTCATGATCTTGTTCCCATTTGAAAAAGATCTCCCTGATTCTTACTATCTGTACTGTATTTTGCTCTGTATTTATCTTTTGGGTTCCTCATGTAAGAGAAACCATGTAGTACTTAAACTTGTGAATCTGATTTACTCTGTTTCACATTATGGTCTCAAGGCTCAAATGACTCAACCTTATCCTTCTTTATGGCAGAGTAGTACTCCATCATGTGTCAATACCGTATTTTCTTCATCTGTTCATCTGCAGGTGGGTGAATGGGCTATTTCCATAATTTAGCTATTATGATGCTGCTACACACATGGGTATGCATGGATCATTGTAACACAGTGGCTTTAACTCTCTCAGGAAGGTATCTAGAAGGGGAACAGCTGAGAAAAATGGAGTTTCTAGTTTTAGCTTTTTGAGGAGTCTCCATACTAATTTCCATCATGACTGCACTAGTTTACATTCCCACCAACAATGCAGAAGGGCTCCTTTGCAGCCTCACCAGCCTTTGTTATTATTTGATTTCTTGATGATGATTGTTTTTTTCCTGGATAAGATGGAATCTCAGGGTTATTTTTGTTTGCATTTCTTGAATGGCCAGCGATGCTGAATATTTTTCATGTGTTTATTGGCCACTTACACTTCTTAAGAGAAATTTCTATTCATTTCTCTTGCCCATTTCTTGATTGGGTCTTTTATTTTGGCAGGGGTCTAGATTTTTGAATTCTTTATGTATTCTAGTATTAGTCCTTTACCTGAGGAATAGCTGGCAATTTTTTTCTATTTTGTAGTGTGTCTCCTCACTTTGTTGGTTGTTTCCTTTGCTGTGCAGAAGCTTTTTGGTGTGATCTCATTGGTAGAATTGTGGTACTGTTCTTGCGCAACGAGAGTTCTCTATTCAGAAAGCCCTTTCCTATTCTCCTATCTTCCACAATGTTATCTATTTTATCGTCCAGCAAATTGTTTTTGTCTCGACATTTAGATCTTTCCTTCTGTTTAGATTTCAATTTAGCACATGCTCACTATAAGTGTCTAGATTTCCCTAGCACAGTTTATTGAAGAGACAATTTTTCCTCCAGCGTTTGTGTTGGCCCCTTGGTCAAAAATCAAATAGCTGAATACACCTGGGCTTCTTTTCCGTTTCCTATGTTTCATTCCATTGATTCACATGTCTGCTTTTGTACCTGTGTCACGATCCTCTTATACCGTAGCTTTCTAATGCAGCTTCAGGGTAACTGCTGCCGGAATGGGCACTGTGATATAACCTCACATCCAGCATTGAGATGCCTCCTGCTTTGCTCTTGCTGTCCAGGATTTTGCTCTTCTGTGTCTCTTCTGGTTCCACATGAATTTTGGAATTATTTCCTGTAGTTCTGTGAGGAATGCTATTGGTATTTTGATGGGATTTGGTTAAAACTTTGCATTAGTTTTGGAGATACAGCCATTTTGATTCTTTCCTTTTTCTGGTGTCCTCTTTGATCTCCTTCTCCAGAGCACTGTAGATTTTATTTCAGATGTCTTTCATTTCCTTGGTTAGGTTAATTCTTAAGTATTTAATTTTTTTGATCCTCTTGTGAACAGTATTTGTCATGGTTTATGTTGGTAGCCCCCAGGCTTCATGTGTTTGCATTGTGCATTTGTGATTGGTTTATTGTCTAGCGCTTAGATTGATGGTGTGAGTGCTACAACTGCCTAGGGGTGGAGATGGCATACAATATAATGGCAGGAAGAAGGCATGTCTGTCTTGCCAGTTTCCACTTGCTATTTGCAGCTGCCATGAACTGTGGCCCTGCCATGCCACCCTGCCTTGGAGCCAACTGAGTATGGACTGAACCCTCCAAAAACTGTAAGAAATAAACCTTTCCTTTCCCAACTTTGTGCACAGATATTTTGTCTCAGTGACAAGTAAAAAGTAAATAAGACAGATTTTGGTACCAGGAGTGGGGTTGTTGCTGTGACTATACCTGACCATGTTTTTCAAAAGACTTTGGAAATGGCTGGTGGGCAGAGTTTGGAAAGGTTTGGACATGTCGCCTGGATGCATAGAACTGGAGCAGCTTAGGCTGTTCTGTAGAGGAGATTCTGGTCAGAGCTCAGGAGACCATAAGGCTGATAGAAAGCCTGATGGTAAAGACCAGGCTTGGGAAGTTTCTGCTGGGAAGAACTGCATTGGTTGTTGGACTCCCCACAATGTGTGTTATGGCTTGGCAGAAAGTCTGTCTGCGTTTTGCTCATGCCCAGAGACTTTGCCTGAGACTGAGATTAAGGGCAATGGACTGATTAATCTGGCAAAGAAAATTTCAAGGCAGTTGAATATAGAGTCAGTGGCATGGCTATGGTTGGGGGCTTTTAGCCAGATATATGTTGTAAATCAAAAGCAAAGAGCCCAGCAGGATAATTTAAAACACTGACTTTGGCCAGAAGGAAAACTCCAGTAAAGCTGTGGATTGTAAAGATAGAGCTGAGACTTCGATTGCTGAGAAGAAACAGAAAAATAAGAAAGATGGCAGAGGGCATCCCAGGAAGCAGTGGGTTTCCATCCTTTGTATCCTCAAAACTGCAAAAGTGAAATAATTTGCTCAGAGGAGAAAGTTTCAGAGCACCATGCTCCAAAATGGCAACAGAGGCCACATGAGGTTCCAGAATGGCAGCAACATAGAGAAGCTTTTCCTCACAATCAGGTAAACAGAGCCCAGTGATCCAGGCACTGGGCCCCCTACAGCCAAGAGAGAGAAAAGCCTGGCTACTGCTCCAGCTGGCAGCAAACCTTGGTGGTATCCGCATGGCGCTGATTTTAGGTGCAAGGAAAATACACACATTCTGAGGGTAAGACAGCTTCCACCTCAATTGCAAAGGGCCTGGGAGGCCAAGCAGCATGTCCCTGAGAGGGCAATTTGTAAAGATGTAAGGGTGAAGCCAAAGGTGCAGTGGACATCCCTGAAGTTTGGAAAAGCCATGAACATGGATTATCTAAGGAAAGCTGCAAAAAGCGAGCAGAGGGTTTAAGAGAAAAGCTACGGGAGCTGAAATTCCTGGAAGTGCCATGGGGGTGGAATTGCCAAGCCTTTTGGAGCTTGTAACCAGATTGCTTCAAATGCTGAGCATGGAACTCTAGGACTTAATGTTAGCCCTGCTGGATGTTGGACTTGCTTTGTTTCCAATGCTTTATATTCCTCCATTTATAACTTTTGGAATGGTAATGTTTATTTTGTACCTTTGCATTTCAGAAATGTTTAACCTTGTTTCACTTGTATAGGGGGTTACAGTTAAGAGTTTGCCATAGATATTGGAGGAGACTTTAGACTTGGACTTCTCAGCAACACTGAAAATGTTAGGACTTTGGCAACTCTTGGAGATGGACTAAATGTCTTTTGTATAAAGGATGTGCTGAGTCTTTGGGAGCCAGGGGTGGAATGTCATAATTTATGTCGGTGGCCCCCAGGCCTCATTGTGCATTTGCTCCAAGCGTTTGCATTGTGCATTTGTGATTGGTTCATTGTCTAGCACTTGGAATGGGGGTGTCAGTGCTATACCTGCCTAGGGGTGGAGCCAGCATACAATGTAATGGCAAGAAGAAGGCGTGTCTCTCTCTCTGCCAGTTTCCACCTTGCTGTTTGCAGCTGCCGTGAACTGCGGCCCCACCATGCCACCCTGGCTTGAAACCAACTGAGTATGGACTGAAACCTCCAAAAACTGTAAGAAATAAACCTTTCCTTTCCCAACTTTGGGCATCAGGTATTTTGTCTCAGCGACAAGTAAAAATTAGCTAAGACAGTATTATTTTTTAAATTTCTTTCTCAGTGAGTTCATTATAGGTGTACAGAAATGCTATTGATTTTTGTGTGTTGATTTTGTACCCTGCTACACTGCTGAATCTAGCTATTAATTCTAGGAGTCTTTGGGGAGTTTTTGGGTCTTCTGTGTAGAAGATCATGTTATCTGGAAAGAATGATAATTTGACTTCTTTATTTCCTGTATCACTTCCATTTGTGCCTTACTTGATTGCTTTGGCTAATGCCTCAAGTACTACATTGAGCAGGGGTGGTGACAGTGGACATCTCATCTTGTTCCTGAGTTTGAGGGCAGGCTTTCAGTTTTTCCCCATTTGACATGATGTTGGCAGTAGGTTGGTCATCAGTGATTTTTGTGAGATCAAAGCTCTTCTTCTATACTTATTTCCTTCAGGCTTTTTCATTTTTAAATCATGAATGGATGTTGGGGTTGTCAAAGGCTTCGTGTGTATGTGTGTGTGTGTGTGTGTGTGTGTGTGTGTGTGTCTATTGAGAGTGTTATTTTTGTCCATTTCTGCAATGTAGTACATTTATTGATTTACTTATGTTGAAGCATCCTTGCAGTCTTAGGATGAAGCCAGTATGTTCATAACACACCTTTTTGATGATTTGTTGTAGTTTATTTGCCATTATCTTGTTGAAGATTTTTGCATCTGTGTTTCTTAAAGGAATTCGCCTGTAATTCTCTTTTTTGGTTGGATCCTTGTCTGGTTTTGGAATCAGGGTAATGCTAGCTTCCAGGAATGGCTTTGGATGGTCTACCTGAGGATTGTTACCAACATAAAAAGAGAACTGGAGAGGAAGGGTGGTGTTGTTAGTGTTGGTTCTGCTGCTGCTGTGGGTTTTCCTGGAGGAGCTTGTCAAGCTTCTTTCTTAATATGAACTTGGCTGTTCTCATCATCAGAGGAGCTTGGGACCTCTTTGTCACTGAGGATGGCTGTGGTATTTTTCAGGAGAGCTCTGGTCCTTACCTTGAGCATTGCTTCCTGGCTCCAGTGCAGATCCCTCAGCCTGCTGCCACAGACCTTTCATCCTACTGGTGCAGACTTTCTGGCTTCCACTGTGGACCTTTGGACCTTCCCAGCACAAATCTGTAAAATAGACTTGCATGAGTCTTCGTTGTAGGCACTAGGCCTCCAGCTGGACTCGTGGGGGACACTGTCATGGGCTCTAGGTCTTCAGCTGAACTCATACAGGACCTTGCCATAGGATCCAGACCCTCAGCTAGATTGTTTGGGTCTTGGTGTGTGGACAGATTTCCTGCACTTTTTCTTTTGTGTTTGAATCTTTGGGTCACCATTATAAAATCATTCTGTAGATTATGTGTCTCATATTGTCCTGTTTTCCTTCCAATCCCTGACTACAACAGTTGTCATAAATTTCTTTCAGAAGTGAAAATATATCTTTCTTATATGGAAATATCTTATTTCTCCATCAATTTTGAAGGAGAATTTTGCTGCCGTACTTTCAATAGAAATTTTAGTCTCCTGAATTTCTGCTTATACTTTTTCATGGACTCTGGTTCTTTCCTATACTGGACTTCATGTTTTTGTGTGTGTGTGTGTGTGTGTGTGTGTGTGTGTGTGTGTTTTGTACCAGGGATTGAACTCACAACCTCATGCTTGCCAGGCAGATGCTTATGTTGCTGAGCTAAATCCCCAGCCCGGACCTCACGGTTTGCATTACTTTGTTTAGCTTAGCTAGCTGTTTAACAGCATCTTCAGTAGATTTACTGATCATTTTGCTTATTAGGATCATTATCTGTTTAGTTATATAGTCTTTGAAATTGCAAAACACCTTATTGATGTGTTTTTGAATCTCTTCTGTTATCCTTGGTGGTATAGATTTTGATTCCTCTCCCTTCATGATCCCCTGGGTCAGCCTTGGGGAAGGTGGGAACTTTCAGAGGTATTTTTTTGCCTTGTCGTCTCATGTTTTATTTTTGTTTGTTTGTTCGTGCTGAGGTTTGTGGGAAGACTTTGTGGCTACTATGGATATCTGTTTAGTAAGACCTGCTTTTCAGTGATGCACTCTGGTGTGGCTAAATATAGACTTTTGCTGTTGTCCCAGAATCCTACCACCTCTGTTTATTTGGCAGGGAAAGCTGCAGTGTGTTGGCTCCGAACCCAGTTCTCTGGGAATGGATTAAAGAACTGTAAATGACATCAAGCAATCCAGATACTGGCATACAGGGAAAACCAACTGATGCATCGTCTATGTCACCTTTGCTATAGAAATACAATCAGCAACAATGATGGTGTCAAAGTCAAACTGGATGTTGATGTACCCTAAGAACCAATAATGTATCACACTTAATCACAGAAAAGAGATATATGATTATAGTAGAAACCTATAGTAAGTATCTACCAAATGGGACAACTTTATCTCCACTAAATATAGAACAGTATTCAGCAGTAATAGCAGATGTTTAACTACCTAGAGATTCATAAAGCTTAATGGTTACACTAGTAAAGACAGAGGATGTGGGTAACAGGGCCATGATAAAAGTAAAATCTGAAAAGTTAAGCAATGGAAGATGAGAAGGAGGCAAGAAAAGTGAAATAAAGGATCCTATGAAAGAGTAAAAGGAAATCAATAATATTAGTTAAAAGTAATGGAAAAGAACAAATAAGAAAAACGAGATAAAAGAAATGCACGGTGGGGGAGAGAGAGAGAGAGAACGCACAAGCTAAAGGAAAAAATAAGGGAAAAACTAAAGAGAGAGAAAAACAAAAACAAAAAAGAAAGAAAAAAGAAGAAAGCTCCAAACACCATAGAAAAATCAATAAAGGAGAGAAAAAAAATAGATCCAAAAATTTCCTCTGCATTTCCAAATAAGTGGTTTCCCTCCAGGATTTGCAGTCTTCGGGGTGCAGCAAGTCCTGGTTCTCTTCACTCAGTTTTATAGGGGATTTGTGAGGTTCCCCCTGCTCCAGATACCCCTCCATCCATACACCCTGGACCGCGGCAACTGTCCAAGCCAAGGTACATCCCCACTCATGCTGGTAAGCAGGGAAAGAATCAGACCACTGGTCTTGGCTGGTTGTAGGCATAGGGCATCCGCTCAAGCAGAGCGCTGGACTTGATGCCATCACCTTCAGGTCTAGCACCTCTGAGATGCCCACCGAGCCTGGCTTCCCACATAGAATGCAGGCCCTATGTCTTTCCTGGCCTGAACTTGAACTTATCAGAGAAATCTATGTCTAGCCCTTACCCTCTCCAAGTCTGTCTCCTGGGGCTGTTTCTCCCTTAGTCACTCTGGTAGGCTGATACCTAAAGTTCTGAGTCAAAGTTGTGACACAGGTACTCTGTGGCTCCATCCCACACAATCAACCCTTCCTGGAGTGGCCCCATTAAACTCTCTCTGGAAATACAGCTGACACTGCACTTGCTTCCTTCTCTAACCCTATCCTACCATGAAGAAGTCACTCTTGGAGTAAAGCCCCACACTGTTTTGCAGTTTACAACAGCTGTGTACTTTTCTTGGGGCCGGCACTGCTAGCCTGCCTGTTATTCTTCCCTGAAGCTGCCGACTCTTTGAGGCTCACCTCCTCTCCTGGGCCACTGGCCCCATTGATGATCAGGTTGGTTGGTCGATCATCGCCTCTGATGCTTGTGCTGAGGGGAACAAAAATGAAGAGCTGGCTAGGAGCTGGTGGCTTGACATAGCCAAGGCATGGAATCCACAGTGCAGAAGCAGCTGGGGGTGGACGTGGTGTGGCAGGGCTGCTCTCCCACTCTTGAGGGCTGGGATTGCATGATTGGCTTACAGCATGATAAGGAGTGGCCTGGGAGTTGAGGTTGGCATCCGTGTACACTATAGTCTAGAAGATCATAATTCTCTGGGCCTTGTGGACTCCCTGGATGCAGAATGGCTGCACTGGAGATGCCATGCTTCAAGACCAACCTCCAGCAGCTCTTTTGGCTGACGTAGCTATGCTGGACTCCACCCATGGGCATTGCCGACATGTGCCCTGCTACCCGCTGCTCATGAGTATCTTGGCTTCGGTTGAAGCACACCATTCCCATCCCGTCTCCTTCCTCATCCCTGCCTAGAGATCCTTACTCCTGCCACCTCTGATCTTGGTCACCTCCCCTCCGCCTCAGACAAGCCTTGCCCCATCAAGCTGAGTCTGGGGCAGGGTCCAGAGAGCCCTTTGGAGTGTTTGCTAGGAATAGAGACTTCCCCTCCATGGCTCCAGTGCTGTGACTTCATGGAAGAACTTTACTACCACTGTTAATATCCAGTTCTTATGGAAATTCTCCATCATCACGGATCCACCTTCATTTGACTCCGAAAAGAAAGTTCATGTTTTTGGCCTGTGAGGGGCTAGGAAGATTGCTCTAAAATGACCAAAAGTGCGCTGAAGTACATGAGCAGCTTTCCCAGTGCAGCTTCCTCCTGTCTTTCTCTTTACCCCCACATGCATCTCTCAAGGGGAGGAGATGGCACCTACGGCAGACCCCAGATGGCATGGAATCTGCAACTCAGGTGCCCTTGTCTCAGGGGTTCTTGGCCTGGGGTCCCGAATCTCTGGGCCTCCTGCCACTTGTAGGGCATGGTTTGTTCCTCTAGGAATTGACACTTTCCATGTGGCACACCTCTGAATGCCATGCGATGCTAAGGCCACAGTTTCTCCGGCTCTGGTCCCGGTTGACGGTGTTGATCGACTCTCTCAGGGAAGTGACTGTGAGGTCTGTGGCAGTACAACAGCGGTGGCCTCAGTCAGGGACAGAGCAGGTGTTTTCCAAAGCACCGGGTGATAGAATGGTTATTCCACTTTCTGGGCCCCCAGAAAAACAGCGACGAAGATGACGCTGGCACCTCCACTATTCTCCTGTGCCCGTGAGGGCCTCTGGCCTGAGGTCAAACCGTTGCTGTTAGGAGTCCAGCTGGCACCGCAGGCCTGGCTGTGCACCAGGAGAGCCACCTCTCTGGGCTTGTGTGCTAGGCACGACGACAGCCTCAAGGACACCACATCCCTACCCTGGTGCCCAGGAATGTGACCTGAGATGGCAAAGACAGCCTTTGTGGCTGCGGCAGAAGGACGGCTTTCGACATGAGGAGGTGACCTTGTGGGCTCCAAATTCAGCCTCCAGTTTTTAGTATGAGGGGCCGGGGAGCCTTCACATAGAGGCAGGAGAGGAGATGTGATACCGAGGCGGACATTGGTGTGACGAGGCCACAGCCAAGCAAAGCCGGCAGCCACCAGGAGCAGGAAGGGACAGGAAACAGTCTCTCCCTGGAGCCTCCAGCGGACGTGTGGCCCCACTCACCCTTGATTTCAGCCCCGTAGACTGGACTCCGGCTCTGTGGCTCTCAGACCCGTGAGAGAGAAATGTCTGTCATTGAGCCACCCAGCTGGTTCCTGTCACAGCAGCCGTAGGCAACGAATGAGGCTTGGCACAATGGGCTTTGTCTTTATTCTCCAGAAAAGCCCCCGAAGCCCCGCAGTTGGCCAGTCCCGGGAGCCCTCGGGTCAGCGGCCACGGCAGCCTGGCTCATGTCCCTTGTGCTTTGTCATGGATTTCATTTCAGCCGAGGCTTGGGAGACAGGGCCCTGTGTGGGCGGCAGCCGGGGTGGGGCGTGGGGCTGGAGGAGTTGCGCTTGGTGCTGGGGTGGGACGTGGAGGCAGCTGCCCAGAGGCAAACCCCTTCGTGGCAAATGCAGCCACAGGGTGTGCGGGTCGGCTGCCTTAGAGCCCATTTCAAGAGAGAGAGGGGCAGCAGTGGGGGTGGCGTCCACATCGGTGGGCATTGGGGAGAAAGCCAACAGCCTTGCAAGGCCGGGCAGGGCACTGCCCTGGGTGTCTCCGTACGGAGACAGTGTGAGCCCATCCCGGAGAGAGGATGGCCGCCGGGCACATGCCGAACTCGGTTCCACAGTAAGTGTTAGAATGGAGGAGCCGAGAACCGGGGCCGTAGCTGTGGTTCCCGTCATGCGTGTGAGTTAGGCCAGGCCAGGTGAGGCCGCAGTAACGGATCTCCAAGGTTCGGCCTGGCTGGTGTCGGCCTCTCCCGCAGGCCGGTGCAGCTGGGCGGGCTGCTGGGCTTTTCCCTGTGGACTCGAGCTGCACTGCTGGGCCCTGGCCGGTGTCGCAGGAGGAGAGGCTGAGACCGCCTGGGCTTCCCACTGCCTCCTGCTGAAGGGGACCCGTGTGGCCTCCTGTTGGGTCATTTGCTAACTTGAGAGGGAAACGAGGTAAACAAGGACACGGGCTACTGACCGAGACTCTGAATTCCCAGTTTTACTGAGAAGCCAGGGTGCTGTGTTCCCCCAGCGCGGCTCGGCGTTAGGTTAGCAAGGCGTGGGGGTCAGGTGAGGGGGTCAGCGAGGGGGTCGGGGCGTTGGTAACTTTATCCCCAGGCGGCTCCTCATCTCCCCGGCCAGACTCACCTCTGCCTGCGCGGCAGAGCGGCCCCTCTTCGGGTGGCTCCAGCTCCTCAGAGGCAGCTGTCTTCTGCGCCCCAAGTGTCACCCTGAGCTGATGTTAACCCGTTGGATGCCGCAGGAAGTCCGAGGTTTGCTATTGCTGTAACAACATCCTGAGGCTGGGCGCTTTATAAAGAAAGACGTTCATTTAGTTCCTAGTGTTGGCCACTGAGGTCCTGGCAGCACGGCGCAGGCTCTGGGGGGCACCTGGTGGCAGGCAGCGTCACACCGGGAGATGGGGCGGGGGCAGGGGAGGGAGTGCACGCAGAGGCAGGACGCCCACAGCAAGGAGTGCTGGTCCCGCTCTGCATCACAGCCCCTCTCAGAGACCCCAACCAGGCCCCCAGGAGCCATCCCAGTCCCTTTCAAGGGCCAGGCCCCCATGGCCTGATGATGTCCCCCAGGCCCTCTTCTCTCTCTGCCTTTTAATGTCGCCACGTGGGGACCCAGCTTGTAACACAAGAACTCTTAGGTGACCATCAGTGCCCCCGCCCTGGTACCAGGCATCGTCCCCGAGGCCACACAAGCTGCTGCCTGGCCCTTGTGGTCTGAGAGGCCCGGAGTATTTGACAGACATCCCTGGGTCTGCCGTCTCAATGTTAGCAGGGAGCCACTGACCCTGCTGGGGGACAGAGCTGTGTCCGGTGGACCTGTGTTAATGATGATCAGTGGTGCACATGGCCTGGTGGGGATAGTCGCATAACCCTAAAAATGTCACACAGCCTTTGCTGTCAGTCAGTGAGTCGTGGTTGAGGCATTGAATGCTGAGCCCATCCACACCAACCAAGCAGCTCCCAGGTCCTGGGTGACCACCCAACAGTGAGCTTGGCCCACAATGGAGGCGCAGGATGTGGCCAAGGGTGTGCCCACTCTGACTGTGGCCTGTCCGTCTGGTTCCCACTGGGGCCTAATGCTCAACACTGTGAGCTCCACCTTTCATTCTTCTTTGCAGGCTGTGGGGGCAGCAATCTTCCCAGAAGCCTCTATGGGCTAGTCCAGTAGTATCTGCTGAGACATGTTGGATTTCAGGAGTAGGTCACTATCTATCTATCTATCTATCTAATCTGTTCACTTATCATTTATTTATTCACTTTATCCATTCCTACTCTCCTCCTCTACCTATCCATTCAACCATCATCCGCTCTCAATCCATCCATTCATCCATCATCCTCCATCATCCATCATCCATCCATCCATCATCCATCATCCATCCATCATC
>PVJX010031677.1:0-21026 GCA_004027295.1 Dolichotis patagonum
CCAGTTGCCCCCCCCCCGAGACGAAGGGAGTTCCTTGTTCTCCCAGCACTCCGAGTCAACCACACTGTGCAGGTCCCAATGCGCCAGGGTCTCTCTCCTTCAGGCTGCTGAAAGTCTGCCACACTCTCAGCTGCCCCCAGAGAGGGGAGGAGTTCCTTGTTCTCCCTGCACTCCGAGTCAACTGCACTGTGCAGGTCCCGAGGCACCGGGGTCTCTCTCCTTCGGGCTCCCAAAAGTCTGCCACACTCTCAGCTGCCCCCAGAGGGTGGGGGAGCTCCTTGTTCTCCCGACACCCCAAGTCAACCACACGGTGCAGGTCCCGAGGTGCCAGGGTCTCTCCCCTGCAGGCCCCCCAAAGTCCACCATACTCACCTGCTATTTCTTTCTGATGAATTGACCATTCCATTTCCAAAGTTCTGAAATGGCCAACAGACCACAGAAAGAATTCTCTTTAGGCTCTTGTTTGAAACCAGCAGCTACAGCGATCTGCTGGCCTTGCTTCAGGGCCACAACTTCTTCCTTTCTATCCTTACTCATTTTATTTCTCTCTCTTGTCTAATTGCTCTGGCTAGTATTTCCAGCACTATATTAAATAGGAATGGTAATGATAAACATCCTTGTCTTGTTCCTGATTTTAGAGTGAAAGGTTTAAGTTCTTGACCATTTAATGTGATGCAGGCTATTGGTTTGTCATAGATGGCTTTTATTTTATTGAGGTAAAGATCATCTATTCCAATTTTCTGTAGGGTTCTTATCATGAATGACTGTTGGAACTTATCAAAAGCTTTTTCTGCATCTATTAAAATGATTGTGTGGTTCTTATTTTTGGGTCTATTGATACGGTGTATTGAATTTATTGATTTGTGTGTATTGAACCATCCCTGCATCCCTGGGATGAATCCCACTTGGTCATGGTGTACACTCTTCTTGATGACTTACTGCATTCTGTTTGCCAGTATTTTATTGAAGATTTTCCATCAATGTTCATTAGGGAGATTGGCCTGTAGTTTTCTTTTTGGTTGAATTTTTCTTCTGGTTTTTGGTATTAGGGTAATACTTGCTTCCAGGAATAAGTTAGGGAGAATTGCTTCCCTTTCAATTTCACTGGAGCTGGGGATTTAGCTCAGCAGCATAAGCACCTGCCTTGCAAGTACGTGGTCGTGAGTTCGATCCCTGGTACTGATAAATGAATAAATAAATAAAAAGAAAAAAAAGTGCTTCCCTTTCAATTTCACTGAAGATTTTGAGAAGTGTTGGAATTAAGTCTTCCTTGAATTTCTTGTAGAATTCAGCTGTGAATCCATCAGGACCTGGGCTTTTCTTTGTTGGTAATATTCTAATTACATTTTCAATTTCATTAATTGAAATCAAATGATTCAGTACTTTTACATTTTCTTAATCCAACTTTGGTAATTCGTGTGTGTTTAGGAATCCGTCCATTTCTTCTTTGTTATCAAACCTATGAGAGTAAAGGTTTTCAAAGTAGTTATTGATGATCTTCTGTATTTCCATAGGATCTGTAGTGATTTCCCCCTTTTCATTCCTTATTGCCTGAATTTGAGTTTTTTCTTTTCTTTTTAAAATTAGATTGGCCAGGGGCTTATCAATTCTATTTATTACTTCAAAGAACCAACTCTTTGATTCATTGATTCTTTGTATTGTTTTCTTAGTCTCTATTGCTTTGATTTTTGCTCTGATCTTTTGGCTTTGGGCTTGACTTTCTCTTTTTTTCTAGATATTTAAGGTCTAGCATCAGATTGTTTATTTGTGTTCATTCTGTTTTTCTGATGTGGGAATTCACTGCAATAAATTTCCCTCTGAAAACTGCTTTCATTGCATCCCACAGGTTCTGGTAAGTTGTATTTGTATTTTCATTTGCTTTTAGATATTGTTTAATTTCTTCTTTAGTTTCCTCTGAGACCCACTGATTGCTCAGGAGTGTTTTATTTAATTTCCATGTGTTTGTGGAGTTTTTGCAGTTTCTTTTGTCATTAATTTCTAGTTTTGTGACACTGTGATCAGATAATATGCATGAGATAATTTCAGTTGTTTTACATTTACTTATTCTATGGGCTAGTATATGGTCTGTTTTAGTGAATGTCCCATCTGAAGCTGGGCAGAATGTGTATTCTGATGTTGCTGGGTGAAACAATCTGTACACGTCCACTAAGTCCATTTGTTCATGAGTTTGATTTAGTTCTGTTATTTCTTTGCTGATTGTCTGTCTAGTTGATCTGTTTCTTTGTGTCAATGGCATGTTAAGGTCTCCTGTTATAACTGTGTTATTGCTTATTTGATTTTTCATTTCTGTTAGTATTTGTTTTGTATAGCTGGGTGCTCCAAAATTTGGTGCATATATATTTAAGATTGTTATCTCTTCCTCTTGAAGCTTTCCCTAACTAGTGTATAGTGATCTTCTTTGTCTCTTCTGATCATTCTTGGTTTGATGTTCATGTTGTCTGCAAATAGAATGGCTATCCCTGCCTTTTTTTGAGTTTCTGTTGCATGAAGTATTGTTTCTATCCTTTGGCTTTCAGTCCATGTGTTTCCTTTTGGGTTAGATGTGTTTCTTGTATACAGCATATGGTTGGATGTTGTTTCTTTTTTTTAAATTTTTTAAAAATTTTATTTTAAAAGGGAGTAAAATTAAACACAACAAAACAGAACAGAGCAGGACATTAGAAAGCATAAATTTCAAAACTAGACAACCAGAGATCTTCACTATCTGTCATATTGTCTCTTGTTTTCTTCCAAATGGTTGTCCTTATCTTTGCATATGGGGAGCTCATACTAAATAACATAGCCAATCTTTTCACAAGATGTGTAGTTCACTGGCTCCCACTTGCTAGGCAGGGGGCAGGGGGGGGAACACAGGTCAGGGGACAGGACGACATGAGATGTCTGATTCTCAGCCCACATGCCAGCAGGATCACAGCCACCCCCCAGAGAGGGGAGGAGTTCCTTGTTCTCCCGACACCCCGAGTCAACCGCACTGCGCAGGTCCCGATGCACCAGGGTCTCTCTCCTCCGGGCTGCCGAAAGTTGGCCACACTCTCAGCCAACCCCAGAGAAGGGAGGAACTCCCTGTTCTTCTGGCACCCTGAGTCAACCGCACAGTGCAGGTCCCGGGGCGCCAGGGTCTCTCCCCTGCAGGACCCCCAAAGTCCACTGTACTCACCTGCTATTTCTTTCTGATGAATTGACCATTCCATTTCCAAAGTTCTGAAATGGCCAACAGACCACAGAAAGAATTCTCTTTAGGCTCTTGTTTGAAACCAGCAGCTACAGCGATCTGCTGGCCTTGCTTCAGGGCCACTGGATGTTGTTTCTTGATCCATTCTGCCAGTCTGTTTCTTTTAATTGGTGAATTGAGGCCATTTACATTAATGTTTATAACTGATATATGTTGGTTTATTTTTGTCATGTTATCTTTCTGCTGTTGGTTCTTTTCCTTTTCCCTTTGTTTAATTAGTTGCCTTGCTTAGTGGTTTTTTTCTGTTGGTGTTCTTGGAGTTGTGATTATTTTTATGTTTATGTAGAATATCCTTCAGTATTCTTTTCAGGGTTAGTTTGGTAGCATTTTTCACTATTTCCTTACACCCCGATTGCCAAGATTTCTTTGCCTTTACATGGACAGAGCCAAACATTCTCCAATCTACACAGCTCATCTAGGCAATCCTACCTCAAGGCTTCAGGGATAGCCAAGCCCTTGCTGCTGACCTCACAGCTCTCAATCTTCAACCCAACACTTCTCTAACACATAGATGATCTTCTCTGTTCTCCATTCTGTGCTCTAACTATACAGCATAGGGCTTCCGGTCTCAATTTGCTCTCAAGTCACAAACACAGGGTGTCCTCTACTAAAGCCCAAATAGCTTCACCAAAGTTAAATACCTGAGTTCACTTTCACCCCTACCACTCGCTCTATAGCCTCAGCCACAAAGCTCTTCTTCATAATCTCCAGGTGCCAACTACAAAACAACAAATTTTATCTTTTCTAGATTGTAACTTCTTTTTTTCTGGACTCCCAACTGTGCTACATTAGCCCAACTTCTCTACAAGGTGTCCAAAGCCTCTCAATGCTGCTACTCACTGTTTGTTTCCCATACTGTCAAGTTTACTCCTCTGCACAAACATGAGACCTAACTATAACAACTAATAAAAACATCACTTTAGACATAATCATCAAAAATACTTTTAACCAATACTCCTTAGCCAAAACATGGAGATACTCCTTCTATGATGGAGTGGGTCCCTCCTCAGGAAAAAAAGGTCCTTATACTTTGCTCAGTGACCATTAGGGCCCCACTCCTAAGAACTCTTGCTGATATTGTCTGTGTCCTCCCCATGCCTAGACTCACCACACCACAGCTCTCCCATTTCTTCTCTCCTTAATCACTCAAGACTCTCTCCAGAACATTAACCCTATGGAACCCTATGGAATAAGGAAGGTCTTATAACTTACTGTCAGGCAAAGTAGGTCAGAAAATTTTCTTATGGCAAACTTTAAGAAAGATAGGGGTTTCTACACCTCCTTTGGGGAAAAGAAACTCTAGTTTCTGTGGCTTGCCTTGGGAAAATAAATATACTTCATATATACACAAAATATGTATCTACCTATATCTATCAATCTGTCTCCCAGCTTAGGAAGAGCTGGCTTAGAAAAGGGCATGAGATATCCTAATACAAGGTGCTGGAACTGACTTGCAAGAGAAGGCTAGGTTTATGCCATGCATGGTGTGCACTCCTGTAATCCTAGCACTTGAGATGCTGAAGCCAGAGGATCACTGTAAATTCAAGGCTAGCTTGGGCTGCATAGTGAGTTCAAGACCAGTTGGAACTGCATAGGAAGATCCTGTCTCAAAAAAAGGCAGGATGGGAGCTAGGTTTCTGTGTTTGGCAGTAATGTCTGAGAAGAAATAATCAAGGGGGCACTAGAAAAATGTTAATGTGTAGATTCCTCGGAAGATACTTTTCCTGTTGCCTCAAGAAAGCTTGGACACTGAGGGATTTCCTATTCTTGTATTTCTTGTTTGTTTGTTTGTTTGTTTGTTTGTTTTGATACAGGGTCTTTCTGTAGTCCAGGCTGCCTTTGAACTCACTACATAGCTTAGGCTGGCCTCAAATTTGTGCTGATCCTCCTGCCTCAGCTTCCTGAGTGCTAAGATTACAAGCATGTACCACCATGTCAGGCCCCTTTTATTGTATTTCTTGATTCTTTGAATAAAGAGAGAAAATTTTATTTTTAAACTGATGTCCTCAGTAAGAAAGTGTGAGGACTTTGTTTTCACTAGCAACCAGCAGCCAGGCTGACCCAGAGGGTATCATTGTCATCGTTTCTGTTTTCAGAAAATGAGAGACTTCTGCAAGCCAACAACAGAGAGCTCACCAATTCTTTTGGCTATCCAGTGAGTATCCCACCTCTGGCTATCTCAAAGGGGCTGGAGTTTCCCTACAATATTGTTCCCCTTTGTTGGGGAAGCAGAGAATTCACTGTAGATGTAAATGTTATTTCTTTCTGAACTCCTAGATAATAAATGGTGGAACAGGGCTCAAACCAAAATTAATCCAATGCCCTAAACTCAGGGGAAAACATGTCTCAGATTTTGGATTTGTATGTAACTCTTAGAAAAGAAATGTTGTTCCTTTTTCTTGCACAGATGAAAGCGTGGCTCCACAATAATCTTTTATAGTTAGACATCTATTATAATGCATATAGATCTTTTTTATTTCACAGTGGCATTGTTTTCCTTTATTTTGATAAACCTTAAATTATTTAACCAAATGAACATTTAAAATGTCTGTAGCACCTGGCTGGGGGTTTAGCTCAGTGGTGTAAGTGCCTGCTTGGCAAACGCGAGGTCGTGAGTTCAATACCAGGTACCAAACACAAAAACAAAAAACAAATCATAATGTTAAAATGTCTATAGTGTTTTTCTATGATAAATGGTCCTGAATGAACATGATTATATCTATAGTTTGGCACATGAGAGCTTCCTAGAAGCTAGTTGGCCAGCCTAAAAGTAAAACATCTTAAAAACTACAATGCATATTATCAGATTGTCCACTGCTTAAAACATTATATTCATTTTTATCTCTATCTGTAGTAGAGACTACCCATTTATCCACATTTCTGTCAGACTGTCATATCAGTGTCAGCCTTTTAGATGACAAATGGTATTTTATTACCTGTCCTTCCTTAACTTTAAGTGAGATTGATAATCTTATATAGCCTTTTGCATTTCTTTTTCTGAAAACTATCTATTTGTGGTCTTTGTCCATTTCCTATTGGGTTGTAGTTCCCTTTTTGTGAATGAATGATCCATTAAAAAATGTGTACTGGAAAGTCATGCTTTAGCACTCCTACCTTGTCCACATCTGCTCCCATAAGGGAATCACTTATATTAGTTTCTTGCATATTCATTCGTGCTCCCGTGTGCAAGTAAAGCAAATAAAAATATATATATTCCTATTTCCCACTGTTTTACACTATTCTGAACTTTAACAATATATCCTGAATGTATTTTCATAATCAATTTTTTTCTTTTTTAGCTGGGTAGTATTTTCTCTACGGATTTAGCATGGTTGTGTAAATAATTCCTTACAAATGATCATTTACTTGATTTCAATATTTTGCAATGATAAGCATTGCTTTTATATACATAAGTTATTCCATGCTACCTATATATAAATGCATATGGATATAAACATGTAAACTCATATATGTTTGTGGTCTCTGTGGGATATTAGTTTATGATTCCTGAGCTTGCATGCTTCAGGATAATGACACTGTTCAAGCTGTGGCAATGGCAGCTGGGATTTTTTCTTTCCATCTTCTAGACCCATAGAAGAAGCAGCAGGGCACATTAAATAGGTTTTAGCATGAGGCAGACCTGAGTTTGAATTCAGCTTTGTTCCTTGCTAACTCTGAAGTGTTGCACAAGAAGTTTAGCATCTTTGATCTTTAGTTCTTTCATTCATAAGAAGGGGATAATAAGAGTCACCTTACATGGTGGTTGTGGGAATTAAACATGGTTGTGAAATGACAGTACTGTTTCTCCAAGAAACTGTTGCCCTCTGGGAAAAGAGCATCTGTTTTGTTTTTGTTCATTTGTTTGTTTTTCCTTTTTGGGGCAGGTTTCACTAGGCAGTTAAGGCTGGCTTTGAACTTACTTTGTGGCCCAGGCTGGCCTCAAACTCACAGCAGTCCTCCTGCCTCAGCCTATCAGCACCTGTCTTGTGCACCTCTGTATCCACAGTGTTTGGCTGCACCTGGCATTCAATAAATATATACTGAATATTGAATGAACAAACAGATCGACCCAATTTTGAGCTGTCCTTTGTTTCTGTAATTGCTCTTGGTTTTTGTTGTATTATTACTGTTTGTTTTTTTACTTGTAGGACAATGCCATCAAGACTTCAAAATATAATGCCTTAAACTTCCTGCCTGTGAACCTATTTGAACAGTTCCAGAAACTTGCAAATGCCTATTTCCTAGTTTTGGTATTCCTACAGGTATTGCTTCTTGAGTCCTTCTCCACATGTGGTTTATCAGTTTCTCTAGGGTCAAGCTAAACTGAGAGATATTGTCTTTTCTTTAGACACAGACAAATGGATCAGTGGAGTTTTGGGCCAGTGCCCTAGTGAAGTCAGGATTAGGCAGTGCAAATCAAACCTGTGTAGGAGGAAGGAGACATGAGGTCATGGAACCCTGAAGGAAGGGGACCTTCTCCTCATGGATGCATGATCACAGTTAACTTCACCACAGGCAGCCACAGACTCTACTCCAACCCTAACTGCAAAGCTATTCTTCTTTCTTATTCCAGCTGCCACGGCAGCAAGTGGACATACTGGAGCTATGAAGAGGACGATGGTTTAGATATGAGTGCCAGCACAAAGAAAAGCATCAGCATAGGCTAGGCACACACTAGGAGAAGGGGACAGGAGGATCATCCCACCTCCTCTTGTGCTGAAGGAACATTGGAGAGGTTAGGGTTTCCCACATCCACTCATAATGCCCTACACCTGGTACCTTTCCTCATCAGGGAGCAGACATCTTTTCCATCAGGACGAAGGTAGTGGGATTCAGAACAGAGAGCAATGTATAGACTTTTCTTCTTTACTTACATTTTGCGAACTACAGGGCTAAAGGCCATATATCAGTATGAAGCAACTTGGATTGTTGGATTTATTATGATACTAGGAGGTGAAAATAGTGATGGGGCAGAGAGATGAGAACAATATGTAATCCTTTCTATTTTCTGACCCTAGATTCTCTTTCTTTCCCTCTCACAGTTGATTCCCCAGATTTCCTCCTTGGCAAGTTACACAACTGTGATACCCCTGATGGTGGTGCTGTCCATAACAGCTGTAAAAGATGCCATTGATGACCTGGTAGAGTTTCTTTCTTCCTTCACTCACTGTACCTAGTCAGGCTATGGGCAAGAAGACTGCCCAGATGAACCTTGTCCTAAGAAGCACTGTGTGAAAAGAGACGCTTCCCTTATTTGTTTCCTAATCTATCCTAGAGGGATATGTACTAATTCCCATAGGCCCAAGACTGGTGGGCTATCATGGCCAGGAAGGCATGTGGACATGTACTTTTCAATCACAGGCTAGATGTGCAAAAATGGAATTTTATTTCTCCGCAACTGAGCTCATTTTAGCTCACAAGCATGCACATAACCTACCTCTAATCTTTTCAGTGACGATGAGAAACTCAGCTTCCCATTCAGGGTAACCCAGTTGCTTCTGGTTCAGAGTTCTGTCTCTTTAGCATAAATGTTGAGGCAATTCTGAATTTTAACACATCCAAGATCCTCTCTGGCCCCATCCCCATCGTTCTCTTTTCCCAGGGAAGGAGGCAGTTCCTGTGGGTAGAGTGTTAGGGCATGTCATGAATTTATGCTCCTGCTTATTTGGCCTTTGAATATTTGCTCCTTTCCCCCCTGCATCTATCTTTTATAGATGCTTCCACTGTTGGGGTAGGGGCACGAGTATATCTAAGAATGCTAGGCTCTCCTCACTCCTGCCACAGACTCTGGGACTCTCTAGCCCTGCCTGTCACTGTGTACTCTGTCCTCTGAATCTGTGGTATATTTTTTGTTCTCATTCCACCAGGCTTTGGTTTCTAATATTTAAGAAGACTTTGTTTCTTCTCCCTGGGTTCTTTTTCTGATCTTCCTTTCAGCCCCCAGGAGATAACATCTTCTTGGTCTGGTTTTAATGGTAGGACTGGGGGGGGGTGGATAGAATTACAAAGACAGGATTTACATTGGGCAGTCTTCCAAAATGTTAAAATTCTACATGCAGTTTGCTATGTGTCTATTTCTTGAACGTTTTCTTGTGTGATTTTAGAAAAGGCACCAAAGTGACCATCAAGTTAACAACCGTTCTGTTCTGCTGCTGGTGAATGACAGGTAAGCTCTTTCTGAGGAGCCAGTTTAGGCAGTCCCGCTCCTGGGAGAAAGACAGCCTTGCGGAAGCCTACCGTGCTGGGGCATTTGGAAAGACAATTCAGAAGAGTGAAAAGGACCTTAGATTGAACATTAGAAGGATTTGAGGTGTCATCCAGCATGCCCTGAAATTGCAGTATTACTTCAGATGTCTATAAGATGGAAATTATATTCTATATCTCAGAAGATGCCTGTGAAAATAAAAATGAAATAATATTTATTAAAGCAATTAATAAATCATTACGTATGTTAATACATAAGTGGATATTTTCAGGTTAGTATTGAGACATTTGTCTTTCAAACAGTGGGTTCTATCATGGCTTACTGGCCATTCTACTATAGCTTTGGTTAAGTTATCTTTCTTGTTGCAATCTGAAGATGGTCTCATGTTGACCCCACTGCTTGGTCACAGCCACATAGAGTGTTGGCAAGACCATAAGGGGGAAGGCACGTTCCTATACAGAGTGCAATAGGAAGACTACCATAAGAGATGCAATAGGTTATTATAGCAACTATAGCTGGCAAGAGGAATCAAGACTTTCTAGGAGAGGTGATATCTGTAGCAGGCAGTAAGGGGTAGGAAGAATTCGACACATAGGCGTTGTGTGAAAGAAAGAGTGACCTGTGTGAGCAAAACCATGATTCTAAGAAAGTGCAAACTTGAAGAAACTCAAGATTGAGGTGCCGACTTTCTCATGTGGCCTTATAGAACACCAAATAGCTATAACTTTTTATCAGATTATCTGAAGTTCTTAAGCATATAGTCCTTCTGTTTATTGTGTCTGATTGTTACTTATAGTAGATTTTTTTCCATAAAGGTTTGAACTTTTAAAACTTTTCATAGAACACACAAACGGTCAATTATGGTTAGGAAGAAAAGAAGAGAAATAGAAATTAAAAGACAAAGCCAAATATTTTTGAAACTGGGTAAGTTAGGAAGTTGCTGACCAAATTAATCTAGACAAATGAACTCCCCCAGGTATTGAGCACTTAGGTTGAATAGCATTATTGGAGAAGAATTTGTCACAGAGTAATTTTAGAAGGAAGTTAATTAGCATGGCCCTGGTTAGACATTGTAAGCCGTGTCTGATTAATTTAATATGCAAAGGTGAGTTGTATTGTTAGAATGGTTTCCTTTCTAAAAAGCAACTTTCTTTTTCTAGAATCCACTGAGAAATGCTATTTTAAAATTTTCTCTGTTTAGCAAGTTGTAGTCTTTGTCATTTTTTATTTCTGAGTTATTCTGTTTACATGCATATGTTTAAAAGAGCTTTTTAAAAAGGAATTCTAAGTAGCCTGAGCTGAAGTTGCATTCCTCTAAAGAGGTTTGTATTTGCCTCTGTCAAGTAATTTAGGGTTTCTTATGGTAGTCTTCCTATTGCACTCTGCCAACAGTTAATCTGAAGGAAGTTGTTGTTGTTGTTGTTGTTGTTTTGGTCTTTTTGAGACAGAGTTTTGCAACGCAGTTCAGGCTGGTCTTGATCTCGCAGCAATCCTCCTGAGTGCTGGAATTACAGGTGTGCACCACCACATCCAGCTGGAGGAAGTTTAAATGTGAACCCAATACCACCAAAAGTTTCAAATTCTCAGAGGAGAGTCCTCCTTTTGTTGATCCCACCCTCCCACCCAACCTGTAGGACTTTAGACAAACCATCTTACCAGAGAGTTGATTTATATTTTAGACTAGCCTTCCACTATTGGCATTGTACTTTAATGCTTTATGTGGGGTTATTAGCTCCAACCCATTACCTCTTAAGATCATAACGGTTCATCTCATGTCTTTCTGGAGGGAAAAATTAAAACTCAAATTACTAGATTGTTAAAACTGGCAATCCCCTTGCCCACCCTAGGCAAGATCCTTAGACCATACTTACTGTTTCAGATTTCATTCTCCTCTTTTTTCCTGGCTTCCTACTTATGCCAAGTATAGCCTTGCTTTTGAAAAAAGTACTGGTTTTATTTTATCTAGTATTTCTAAGTATTTGTAATATGACCTCCAAGAGGTACAAAACTCCAGGAAGTATATTCATACAAAACAGAATATAATATGAATGGTCTCCCTTAAAGTCAAAGTTTTGGCTTCTCTAGTTCTCTGATACACTTTCAAACAATAAGCTTGGGCACAAAGCCTGGAAATTTAAAGCATACTTATGGCACAACAGGATTCCATATTTTAAATCAGTAAGGAGTGTCTGCCCCTTTCCAAAGTCTGGGACCTGTGGTTGTTAAAATAGTCTAGGAATAAATTGTAGTCTGGCAACTTCTCGTATAATAAAATATAAGCATTTATAGCTCCAGAAGAAAACAGAATGTTACATAGCATTGCTTTCTCTTCATGTTTCACTGTGAAAATAATGGTAGATAGAATGCCAGAGAACCCACAGAAATAAATGTCAGAGATGAACAATTCAGATGTCTTTCTTCAAGGCTTGTAGCTACTAATCTTAAGTACTATCAGAAAAGTCTCTAAAAGAGTCAATATACATTAAAGGAATTTTTATATAAAAGGAATTTGGCCCTTCTCAAAGAAAAGGTGTTCTGTTCCTCTGTGGGTCTGGCAAAGTGGTAGTGTGTCATGGTCCATAGGGTACAAAGCTGCATTCAAAGATGAAATAGAGAATGGTTTCTAAACATGCCCTCTCCTTCCCAGCTCTGTGAGTCCTTAGCATAATAGAATTGTTCAAGGAGGTGATATATCCAAAGTGGTATGGCAGTGTGAACATCCTCCTTAGTCTTTTGTCAGAGAGCAAGGACTTACGAATCCTATGCAGTTGGAGTAGAGAGGAGGGAAGAGCCAGCATTATTGTGGAATCTGCTCCTAGTTCCAGGCTGCCTTTTATGGGGAGTGGCATTTCAAGGGTGAAAGGTTGTCCAATTTTCACATAAGTAAATAAATTTGGTACAGCTGTATGACAGAGTACATCTCAGCTATTAAAAACAGTGAGTCAGGGCCAGGGATTTAACTCAGCGGCATAAGAGCTTGCCTGGCAAGTGCAAGGTCGTGAGTTTGATCCCTGGTACCAAAGGAAAAAAAAAAAAAGGAATGGGTCACAACTTCTATATATGTTCTCCAGGATTTTATGAATTGATACTTTCTAGAAAGAAGTATAAGGAAATGTAGGGGCTACCTATGGGGAGCAGGAGAAAGGCTGTGGAGAGAGGAGACTAATTTTTTCATTTATATATTTCTTTACTATTTGAACTATTTCACTTTTAAAGTTCTTTTGTGCATGTGTATCTTTTTCTGTAGGGTTCTAGGAAACCTTTCTAGCCTGAAGACAAAGGAAATGGGCCCTGTTCTTGACTGTAGCAAGGATGCATCACAAGCCAATTTGGTCCTCCTAGACCTTGTGTTTATTCATCTCAGTCTGTTCTGTTTTGTTTTATTTTGTTTATTGCTTATCAAAACAGAGCTTTGGGAAAACTCTCAGAGCAGACATTCAAAGATCATTTTCTTACAGGATGGAGGAGGACAAATGGATGAATATCCAAGTGGGAGATATAATCAAACTAAAAAATAATGAGTGTGTTACAGTGAGTACCTCTCCTGGCTATGGCTTTTTGATTTGTGGCTTGAGTGGGAACTAGCAATCCTTAGGGCATTTCTGCTACTACTGCTCGCGGTGACACTCATCTGCCTCCCTTTGCACTGGAGATCAACAGCTCCTAAGATAAGACACTTGCCCTTGTCCATCTCTCACCATAGCTGCAGGTAGAGTGTGAACACCTTTGGAAGAGGGTGTGTGGTAGCAGTGATGGGTCCTAGAAAAAGAAAGTGAAACCAACGCTGTAAAATTCTTTGTGTGAATATCTATTCCTAAGGGACTGCTTTTGTCACACTGTAATGTTAAGGGCTTGTTTTTCTCATCTTTTCTGGCTTTTTTAATCATAGGCAGATATACTATTGCTCTCAAGCAGTGAGCCATACGGTCTGGCATACATAGAAACAGCAGAACTGGATGGGTAAGTGTCCCCTCCTGATGCTTCATCAAGACAGTTTTATCCAGCTTACAGTGACATCTCACTGACAGCATGAAATAGGGAATTAACTTTATTCTCAAATGGAAATGATAGTGTATGAGCCATAGAACCTAGAAATATCCATTTGAGAGAAGACAGGATGCCAGATCCTTGGGACAAACGAGGCTAAGGCTGAGCTCTTAATGGCACTAACTGAGCATCAACTGGGTGCAGAATTTGGGCAAACTCCATATTTTCCATCTGTAAACTAGAAACATTGTGTGCTGTACAGTCAGCCCTCCATATCCACAGGTTCCATATTTGCAACTCTAAGCCCTACAGATTAAAAATACTAGAAAAAATTTACCTCTGCACTGAACATACACAAACCTTTTTCCTTGTTTTTCCCTAAACAATAGAACAAGTATTTGTATAGCATTTATATTGTAGTAAGAATTATAAATTGTGAGGCGTGGTGGTACCTACCTGTAATCACCACTATTCAAGAGGCTGAAGCAGGAGAATGCTGAGTTCAAGACCAGTCTGGGAAAACTAGAAAGACCCAACCTCAAAATAAAATTCAAAAACAGATGTGAGATGTAGCTTAGCATATACTGGTTTCAGTCTCTGGTACCAGAAAAAAAATTACAAGTGGTTGAGGGGTTAGTTAAAGTATACATGAGGGTGTGTATAGGGACTGCATCCATACTGTGCCATTTTATACAAGAAACTTGAGCATCCATGGGTTTGGGCATCCATGGAGTCCTAGGTCCAACCCCTGGAGATACTCTGGGACAGCTGCATTTCACAATGCTTAGTAGCAGGGAAGAGGTCAATAGAACTGTAAATTTTCAGAATAGAGTTCTAGAGTTTCCAGGAGAAAATTGAGTGTGGAAAAAATTATTTACTGATTATAAAAAGCTAAGATCTTAGGAGGATCAGGGCCATCTTCAGAGAGCTCATCTTACAGAGTTTTGTAACAATCTGCCCTCTAAAAACTATTCCTCTAGTTGCCTTCAAGCTTTGTGAAATGTGGCTTCTATTTTGGCTGTGTCTCTATGCGTTCTTACATCAGCAAATGTTAATTCCTGGGCCCTGTGATTGCTTATGACTTTGGGAGTATGTTTCCTTGGAGGGTGTGCAGGTTCTCACCGGAACCTGCTCCTTGTTCTTGAAGGGAGCAGGTGCCACCTCCAGGTCACTTCATGATGTTTCTTCAGCTTTTCCAGTGCGTCTGACCAGCTAGATCTCTACGTGAAATTAGCGCTCATGTCCCCTCACCCTCATGGGTTACAGGGGGTAAGGGAAGATAGGGGCAGTGAGTGGGCCAACATTTGGCTTACTTGCAGAGTTAGTTCAGCTCAGTGCTGCCCATAAAGGCAGGGAACTCTTACAGCTCAAATACATGGCCCAGGTTCTGCAGGAAACGTGTTTTCTAAAGTTCCATGAAGAAATCAGAGAAACCGGTCCCATGCTGTGTTATGTATATGGCTTATACTCTGGTGATCCTGTGCTCTTTACTCTAGTGAGACCAACCTGAAAGTGAAGCAGGCCCTCTCGGTTACCAATGACTTGGAAGACAACCTGGAGCTACTGTCTGCTTTTGATGGTGAGTTAGGAAATAGAGTTGCCCACCCACACTTTAATCAGTAAAGGACTGGTTAGATAAAGTGTGATACATCCACACAGGAAGTTCTATACAATTTATTACAGAAATGTGCAAGTTGATATTTATTGACATGGAAAATATTCACATATTAACAGGAGAAATATACAGATTGTAAGAGACTGCATAGTATATATAATAGAAACTTGTTTGGGAAGCATGATTGAATGTTTTATAGGAAAAAAATTTAAAGGTCGTATTTCAAAAGGTTAATAGTACTTTTCTGCAGACAAAGGGTAGATTTTACTTTCTCTAGCACTTTAGCATTGCACAAATATTTATAGGGACATATTTATTAATCAAGAAAAAGTCAAATTATTTGTTTTTTTTAAAAATACACCTAGTATTTTATTGCTTTAAGTAATTTCTTCAAATTCAGAGACCAACCAATCTGACAATAGTAATGATGATAAGTTATCGTGTAGGTTTTTCTCTCTCTAGATGATTCATGCCAGATTCAGAATTATTCTTTTTTTTTTTTTTTTTTTTGGTACCAGGGAATCGAACTCATGACATCATGCTTGCCAGACTGGCACTTATACCACTGAGCTAAATCCCCAGCCCTGAATTATTCTTTCTTGATGCCCAGAAACCTTTGTCTGTTTTTCTGAAGGAAGGTCGTGAGATGGAGTCACTGGGAGAAGATAAGAAAAACTGCAGTATTTTGAGAGAGAGGTTTTCTTTTTGCTTTTCTGTTGAGCTTTCTTCTGTTCTGTTAGGAAAAAACTAAGATTACAGAGCCAGGACTCTAACTTCATTACTTTCCTACAGGAGAAATAAAGTGTGATCTTCCCAATAACAAGTTGGACAGATTCACAGGCATCCTGACCTATAAAGGGCAGAAGTATTTACTTGACCATGACAAGCTGCTTCTCCGAGGCTGCATCCTCAGGAATACAGACTGGTGCTATGGCTTGGTGATTTATACTGGTACGTTTCCCTGCAGCCATAGCCAGACTCTGCCTGCTGGAGTCCATTCATGACCAATTTGGAGAGTGATTAATTTTTAAGATATAGATATGTCACTTAGATACATAGATATAGATGATATGGATACAGATGATACAGACATAGATACAGATATAGATAAATAGATATAGATATGGACATTATAGCTTACAGTTAGATACATAGGTTGATGGATGAATGGATAGATAATTGGATGGAGAAAAAACTTATTTCCTAGAAAAAAGGGACTTCTTTTTCCCAGGCAATGCACTGCCAACATACTAGCCCCAGCTTCATTAGAAGTCTTTGTGTTCCAAGACCACAGGGTATTCATGAGTCTTTCCAACCGTATCTGGACATAGAAGGATACATATAAAGAAACAAGGAAGTTAGGGTGTAAAAGGTGAGATTATACTTGTATATTATTCCCACAGGGAGAGAATAAAAGTCATGCTTATTATGGACAAAGATATAAAATATGAAGAATTATATCAGAGAAAAGGTATCACATTAGTAGTGGTCTTTCTTCAGATAATATATAGAATCACAATCTATAATACTTAGCAAGGGATTTTTCCTGGGTTGTGTTTCAGTAAAATAGAGGCTGCTTCTATGCCATTCTATGCCCTCAGTGATAATGGGCATTGATGACTGTGTTAGTCAGCTTTCTGGTGTTGTGATAAAATATCTGAGAGAAATGACTTGGAAGGAGGGAAGATTTATTTTTGGCTCACAGTTCCAGAGATTTCAGTCCACAGTTACATGACCCTGTTACTCTGGACTGCGGTGAGGCTGAGCATCATGGTGGAGTGTGTGGTAGGGCAAAGCCACTTCCTTCATGGTGGCCAGAAACAAAAAGAGAAGCAGGGGTCAGGTCCCCATACAGATGTTCCCCATTCAGTGACTGTTAATGACTACCTGTTAATGATTGCTAAGACTTACAACCCACCACTCAGATTTATCATCCATGTTTTTTTGGTATACTTCTTATTTATAGAGTCTCAGTGTCTTTTTTGTGCAGTATATTTTGTTTATACAGCACTATAATTTTTACTGACATATAGATACAGTACACTACAGTAGTTTCATATTCTATTATACGTTACAGTACTACATGTAAAAGCCACAAAATAAAAACAAGATCATCAAGTTGGAGTTTTCTTTGACCATTTATTTGTTCTGAATATTCTACATATTATATACAATTTCTCACTAATGACCAATTCATTTAATACCTAGTTGTGGGAACATAACTTGATTGTTAAAGGAGGAGAGTCTGTAAACCCTTCAAGAACATGCCTCCAATGACCTAACTTCTTCCAACTAGGTCACACCTAAAGTTTCCACCACCACCCGGTAGTGCTGTCAGCTAGGATCTAACCGTTCAACACATGATCTTTTGGGAGACATTTAAGATGTAAAATGTAACACAACAATCACCATAGTAGGGGGCATCAAGCAGGATTTACCATAGAGAACACTATTCAACTCAGGATCCCAGAATTCCACTCCTACACATGGGGCTCCTAACCCCTTACTTCTATGGAAAATAAAATGACTAAGCCCCAGAATATGCTTTTTAAGGATTTTGGCAGTTATGGTCCCTAAAGCTTCCAGGTTCTGTGCCAAACTTCTCATGACTTGAAGACCTTCACAAAATGCTTCAGAGGAAAGAATGGTGTTTGCCTACATACTAGGAAGTTGTAAACACTGATGAAATTCATTCCTTAGAGCACACATAAGAATAATAATCAGATGTTAAAAGACCAGAGAAATTGCTACTTACAATTTCTTCAAACTTTCTTATACTTTCTTGCTGTACAACTATATCTCTAGTTAGTAATTTGCAACTCTAGTCCCAGTGACAATTAAAAGCTTCTCGCTTCTAGTTATGGTCTACCCTGTCACGAAGAAACATGGAATCACTCAGCCCCAAAGAAGCCTTAACTCTTCATCTTGGAAAAATCACTGTCACTGCCTCCGTCTTCCATTCCCAGTTAAAAACTAAATATAGACTGACCCTGCAGTGGGGTCCTTCCAAAGAAGGCAGAGGTCTCTTTATCAGAGAATTCCTTCCCTGCAAATAAACCAAGTGTGATGAGAGAAGCTTGTGATTTCTGAATTAACTCATCTAGGAAAGGTAAGGCTGAGGTACTGCAAAGCGAGGAATCAGCATGAATTTACTTTAGTAAGGATGGTGAAGACCACTCTTGGAAATGTTTCCCTCTGGGTTATTAGCACCAGTGCAAGCTCTTCTCCAGGCTTTTACTCCTGGGATTACTTAAGAGGTCAGAATAGGTGAACATAAGGTAACTTCAACCAATTTCAAGCCTCTAAGTAGGCTCAGGGATTCTAAGATTTGATGTCTCCTTGTTTTGCTTAGGGCCAGACACCAAATTAATGCAGAACAGTGGAAAGGCTGTCTTTAAACGAACGCAAATGGACCAACTTATGAACTTCCTTGTGCTCTGGGTAAGTTAGACTTTTCCCCTATATTTCTTTACAAATAGAAATATCTCCTTCTACAAAAGTAGCTCCTATTTTCCAACTTGGAATTTACTCCTTGGTAATTTTCAAGCTCTGTTTCCTTAGAGGAATCTTAGAGTCTGCTGTGAGGAGAATAGGGAAAGTCAAAAGGGCTTTGTTCTGGCTCCCTCATCTGAAGTTCTTGACTCCAAAAAAGAAGCTTCATGTTTATCAGTCTTATAAAATTTCAGTTAGAAAAATAGGGGGTTCATCTGCCAAAAATTAAATTTGAAAAGCACTACAATATATAGTAATCTGCTTTGATAACAGAAGTTTAAATTGAACATTAGAGATAACTTATGTCCATGCTATTTGATAGATTGACTTTGTTCTTAACCCAAGATTAATTTCTTCGCTTAAACTTATTTGCATTAAACTTCGCTTAAACTTCTAAGCAATTCCAGTGATGCCAATACTTAATTCCATGGCTTTTCACTTTTATTTTTATTCTAATGCTAGACTGAGACAGTTAAAATGCTTTTTCTATCTGTACACTTCTCATCAATATCTGAACTATAAACTGCCATTTCTCTTTTTACTTACTATAACAAACATCAAAACTTCTTTTCAAAACCTTTTTTGAAGATTATAAGATTTTAGAAAATTAGAAAGACTCATTCAGCTTGAGATTAGCACTAAATATTCACCATCTTTATTTTTCTACTACTGAATGCATAGCTTTCAGCAGTTGAACAAAGTTCTATTCCCTGTTTCTTAAGGAGGAAAACTATCACAGTCAAGAATTCAGGAAGGAAAAAAAAAGAGTTCAGGAAGGAGCCAGGCATGGTGGCACATGCCTCTAACCTCAGCACTCTGGGAAGTTAAAGCAAGAGAATCACAAGTTTAAGCCCAGCCTGGGCAATTTAGTGATTGAGACCCTGTCTCAAAAACAAATAAGGTAAGATGGCGGACTGGTAGGTAGCAGGAGAGAGACCCTCTCTGAGAGAGACCCTCTCTGAGAGAGACAGCTCAAATGCCAGAATAAAACACCCTGGAGGGAACCAAACAGAAAGAGATGGACTCTCACAACCCAGGAAGAAACTAAAGTGCAAAAAACTGCTCGAATATGAGGTCCTGGGGCTACTATTAGTGAAGATAAGATCAGTGAGCACAGCACACTCCTCCAGCTGCCTGAATTCCTGCCCCACCTGAACAAGTGATCCGCACCGAAGCGACTGGCTTGAGCCGCCGGAGCACGGAGCTGAACATCCCTGTGTGCAGCTCGCCCAGACCAGCTCTGCACGTGACCCACCCAGAGGCACCGTGAATTCCCACCGCAGCTGCGCTGAAGTGGAAGGTTGGGGAGCCCAGCAGTTCTTGGGGACTGGCATCCACACGTGGTGAGTGATGGGAATAAGACCCTCCCACAGGAAAGGGGAAACCGACTAGATGACATGTTGGATTTGGGCAGGAGAGCCCTAACTCCATAAGGAAGTGGCTTCAGCTGGTTGCTCCCCTCACCAAGCAGATTGGTGGAATCTGCTTGGACTAGGCCGCGCCCCTGGCGGGGACCCAGTGAGTCACTACAATATTACTTCCCTGAGATCAGTGCACACTGACACAGTGAAGGCCTGCAAAGGTTGACTGGCCCAGAAGGGAGAAGCTAGTGCACACTGCCCTTGGGTGAACTCTAATCTCTGATAACCTATTGAAGAGGGCTAAAGCTCCTAGCCTGTGCCCTCTAGAGGAGCCTTAACCAACAAGAAAAGGGTCTGGGAATTACACGGTACACTTGTATGGAAGGAAGCAAAAACATGACTAAAGGGAGAAATAAGAAACAACTCCCAGCCCCCAACCCTGAGAACATTGATCCAGGAGAGGTAAATACAAAAGAGATTGAGGGCAGCAAAAATGCAACATCAAACAGCATTAGCAGACATAAAGAGATATCTTCAGGATCTCGTAAGCAGGACCAAAACTGAAATATTAATTAAAATTAAACAAGAGATAAGTAGATTAATAAAAGAAGGGCTGGGCACCTCTCAAGAAGACACAGACAGAAGAATGGAGGAACACAAATGGAGAGAAAAATTTAATGAAGAATTCAGAAAAAACCTAGAATTCATGAAGCAGATGCAAAGAGATTATCAGGAAACCAAAGACTCCATAAAAAGCTGGCAAAACTGCTTGAAAGAAACCAAAGATAGACTATCAAAAATTGAACACAGGCTTGTAATGTGGGGTCATGAAAGGGAAGATCTCTTAAAAATAACAAGGGAGCAGGCAGTAAAGATACAAAGACTGGAAGATGACAAGAGGATCTATAACTTAGGAATAAAGCATGTGAATGAAGAAGCAGGAATCAAACCAGAGGAATTACAAAGGCTATTCACAGAAATTATTAAGGAAAATTTCCCAAGCATAGAAAAAAGAAATGATATGCAGAGGTATGAAGCATACAGAACTCCAGCCACCTACAACCCAAACAGAGCTACACCCAGACACATAATAATCAAGATCCCAGAAATTCA
>PVJX010031678.1:0-21030 GCA_004027295.1 Dolichotis patagonum
AAGCGAGTTCAAGGTCACCCCGAACTACACAATGAGACCCTGCCTCAAAAAGACTATCAGTCAATCAGTGGCTGTGATTAACCCTTCTACCTCTAAACTTTTAGTCCATAATGACGTTTGTCTAAAACATATTTCATTGGACAAGACAGAGGATGTGTGGTGTGATTGCAACTATTTTTCCACACATGCACACACACACACGCTCGCACACGCACACGTGCACACACACACACGAAGCCCAACTTTAAAAGGAAATTCATTCCCACTCTGCAATGCACCTTACACACAGCCCAAAGGTCATTTTGTGCGGCATGTTTTTCTTTTTGCGCAGTATTTCTAGTGTATCTTCACCTGGTTTCCGTTTTGCTCTGTGCTCCGCCAGCCCGGGGAGCAGCCCCTGGGGCGCACGCAGGGCTCTGCCCCACCTCTGCTCTGACCGTGACCCACGACGCCAGGCGGGATTTTCCAGGCGGGCATCAGTCTGCACGCTGAGCTGCCCAGGGTTCTGCAGGTTTCCCCGCCCCGCCTGTGGATACACCACACTGCAGAGGAAACAGCCAGCGGCTGGGGCAACAGAAGAGCGGCCTGTTTCTCTTCTGCACACCTCAAGGTTTCTAAAATGAGCACATACTATGTTTGCAATTAGCTTAAGGCTGTGACACCGAGTGCATTTTACATTCTCCTCCCCCAGGAGGGAAAGGCAAAGGGGGTGACCCAGGAAGGCTACAGACGGGCTACCATCGTTCATCTTCCTGCTAAGTGAAGGTGAGAGGAAACTTAGTGCAAGAGACACAGGCAGGAGGATGGTGGTTCTTGGGGGATTTTGCTTCTCCAAACAAGATGTTAAACAAAAGCCACAGGAAGGCGCAGAGCCCTCTCCCCCACGCTGCACGGATGCAGCCCGGGGCCTCTGCACCGCAGCTCCATCAAAGGCGCCGACCTGCGAGCCGGCACAGGCAGGTATGTGACGGAGGCGCTGAATTTTCACAGGACGCCTTCACCCAGGGACTGGGACGCGCACAGCAGCCACAGGCATGCAGCCCACCTCCCGTCAGGAGCCCCACAGGCCTGCAGGTGTGTGCTGCAGGGGACTGCGTGGGGCCACCGCCGAACGAGGCCAGGCTTCCTCGAACCCAGGACACCTCAGCGCCCCAGCTGTGGGCCATAGTGAAAGCTCCTGTCTGGTCCACGTCTGAGGGGACCTCAGGGTCCAGGGAGGCAGGAAGCGCCCCCGCCACATGGCCGAGGGTACAGCCAGGCACTCCAGGCAAGGCCTGCAGCCACCTTCCTGAAACCTGGAAACTGGCTCAGCCTCGGCTTTAGCAACCGCATGCGCTCAGCCAGCGCGTGGGTCAGGCAGCACCTACCACGCACCGGGGCTGTGCACACCACGAGCATGCTGCAGGGGCCTAAACCCGGTCCCTGCCCCCCAAAAATATGCCAACCCAGAGGGTCAGACTTCTAAAGAAAACTGCCTAACGGACAGGCTGGCAATTGCTAAACTCTCAGTGGCATAATAGACGGCCGCTTGCTCAAGTTCACAAATTACCCAAGCCCGAGAAGCCCCCAAGACAATGGCCCAGATTAGAACCAGAGGGAAGAGCCGCCAGCCCCTGCCAGCTGTCTGCTCCCACTGTCTCCCTCCTCATCCTCACCAGAGGCAGATGAGGCCCGGGGCCGTTTCTTTTGCAATGTTACTTCCTATCCCACAGACAGGGATCCCGAACTCAAGCCAGAGGGCTCCAAATTTTTAGCAACACAATCTGCGTCCCACTGCAGTCCCTCCTGCCTCCCCCAGGTCGGCCTGCACAGAGCGCAGAGCCAGGCTAAGGGTCAGCGCTCTACCACAAGGGTCGTGGCAATACTGCTGTGAAAAACTTGTGAAGAAATTCATGTATGACGGTGCACACCCTACTTCCAGCACTCAGGAGGCTGAGGCAGGAAGATGGCAAGTTTAAGCCCAGCCTGGGCAGCTGAGGTACTTACCAAGACCCTTTCTCGAAACAAAACAAAAAACAGAGGGGGGAGTTGAGGACATAACTGGGTGCAAAGACCCTGTGATCAAATCCCACATACTGAGGGAAGAAAAAAAGAGAACTCTTAACTGTAGGAAAAATTATCTAAGATCAGCTGTCAACCACAGAACATGAGCAACCAAAAAGAAGATGTTTAACATGGCGTTCAAAGTGTGTATTATGCCCCAGGTGATAACAAACAATTACCGCATAGTTTTGTGGAACTATGTGCAATTTCAAATAAGGAATACCTTCCCACTGAACTCTCTGCAACTCCACATTCAATGGAGTATTTTGGAAGCAGGCTTTGCTATGTACTGGGGGGAAAAAAAACCAGAAAATCATTCTTTAGAAGTGTGAATACTAAACAATTCCTGCTGAAGGCAACACTAATTTCTTGGGAGGAAACTGGATCAGAAAAAGGAGGAAAGGGAAGGTAGGTAGTAGGAGAGATCTAACCGGTTCCAAAGGGCGAGACTGAAAAGACCAACCAGAAAGCCACTCCAGAGACAAACTCCTAAGGAGCTGGAAATTCCAGCGAAGCGCCAACTACAGCGGCACGCTCTGCACAGTGCGTGTGGCTGCAAAGTTACCTCCCTGCCCTCACACGGGGTCCACCAAAGGGGAAATTCTGGGGGCAGGTCTCAGGCACAGAAAAGCTAAAGGCATTCCTGCTTCGGGCAGATATTCACGCCTGCTCCGGGCATTTCTGCAGCTACCTGGCAGGCCCTGTCCCAGCCAAACCTGAATAGGTCTGGACACATCTCCAGCCTCAGAGCAGCTCACCGGGCTCTTTGTCTCGGCTGCCTGAGCCTCGTTCTGTGTGCACACCACCCTGTCCTCCAGAGGCTGGCCTGGTCTCGGGCCACCCTGGGGACCTGGCTCTCTGAGATGCTTGTCTGTCTAGTCCTGCCTGCGGCAACCACCGCCCAGCTGCGGAAAGGCAGGCAAGGTCCATTTTTAAATTCCCTTAGAAGTTTCACAACCACAGGTTTGGGTGAGGAGACAACACCGCTGTAGTTTGCTGACATGAAACTAAAAATACCCAGCTGCGAACAAAAAGCCATCTTTTACAGGGCTGGCTGGGACGCCGCGAGGTTCCATGTGGTCATACGGGACCGTAGCCTGGCGGCGTGGCCGCCTGCCGGGCTCCAGGCCCAGCAGGGCAGAGGGGCCCTTGTGTCTCAAGGGCTGTCAAGGAATCTAGCAGCCGCGGCCCTGCCTATTGGATGCGGCGGGGAGCGTTACTCCTGCCATCCTTATACAGACGCAGGCGGGCCGCGTCTGCGGGAGTGTTAGGTACACAAGGAAAGAAGAAGGGGCAGCAAAATGGAAAACATCACATCCATGGAAGGAAGCGTTCCACCTCCCTCCTCCTTGCAATTAGAAAAGCAAATTATTGCTGTGAGAAAGGGAACTCGGGGGCGTCAGAAATGGATTTCGCTGCCAACGTGGCCCGGGGGAGGTCTGCAGCGAGGAAGGAGGGGGGGAGCCAGGGACCCCGGGCTGTTTCGGGGCCGGGTCTACCTGCCGGCTAGGGCGCTCCTGGACGCCCCTCGCTGCCAGATTCCAAACTTTCCTTCAGCCCCTCGTCCCTCTCCTCAACCCGACTTCAGATACAGGACTGTCTAAGCCACCCGGGGATCGGGGTCGGAGCCCGTGGGTTTATTCCCACGTGGCTGGGGGAGGGGGGTGCTCGGAGCCCAGGAAGAGGGGATGCAACCTGCCGGTCAGCCCGGACCTAGCCAAACTTTCCTCCCATCCTGCGGTGGCCCGGCTGCGACCAGGGTGCTCGGAGTCCCCGGCTCGGGATCTGGGGGTGCAGAGAGGTGGCCCGTCCCCGGGAAACCAGCCGCAGAGTCACCGCGGGGAGGGCCCTGGGCTGCTCTGCAAAAGCCCGGCGCCGGGGGCGGGAGGGCCGGGACCACCTGCTCTGCGCGACACGTGGGCGCTCGGCGTCGCGACCTGGTGCTTCCCATCCGCGGGGGTCGGACTTCCCTACTCCCCCGACGCGCAAGCTCCACGTCTCCCTGCCACCTCGCACCCGGGCGAGGGACACAAAGAAAAAAAGAAAGAAAGAAAAAGGAGGAGGAAGAAAATAAAGCCCCAGCACCTCGGCCCCTCCGGGTCCCCTCCGCAGCCCGGCGCCGCAGGACGAACAGGGCGCGCGCCCCCGTCCCCGCCCGCGACCCCGACCCCAACCCCGATCCCAACCCCGACCCAGCGGGGGACCCGGAGCGGCTGGGGGAGGCGGAGGCGGAGAGGCGAGGCTGAAGAGGCCGAGGCAGGCGGAGCGCGCGCGCGCGGAGACGCAAACATCCAACAAAACCAGGCGAACGCGCCCCCTACCTGGGTGCAACATACTTTGGAAATAGAAGATGACCAGGATGAAGGAGCCCAAGCAAGTGGCCAGTACCATCCGGCAGATCCTGTTCATCCTCATCACTTCCAGCAGCGCCGGCTTCATGGCTTTGTCCCGGCCGCGCGGGGACCCGGGGTTCAGAGCGCGCGAGGCGCAGCGGCGGGGACCCCACGCGCGGACGCGGCGAGCCCGGCGCAGATCGGGGGCCTCGCGGCGGCTCCGGTGCCCCGGCCGGGGGTGCGGAGACTCGGGCGCCCGGCTCGTCCTCCGGGCCGGCGGCGGGAGCGCGGAGACGGCGGCGGCGGAGAAGCCGCGGCGCTGCCGCTGAGCTGTGGCGCGGCCCCTCGCAGGCTCCGAGGCGGTTTCATCGCGCTCGGCCCTTTATACCCGGCCGGGCGCCACCACCCGCGCCCGCGGCCGGGGGCGAGGGCGGGGCCGGCTGCTCCCCCCTCCGCCCGCACTTGGTCGCGCCCGGCGGCTGCGGAGTCCGGGGCGCGCGCCCGCTCCCGCTGGGTCCCAAAGCCCTCGGCCGGGCCGCGGAGGGCGGGGCGCGCGTCGGCGTTGCCATGGCAAACGGGGGGCACGGAGGGCGTTTCGGGGAGCACCGGGGGATTTCAAATCCCCGGAGCCCCTCCGGCGACCTTCGGAGCTGGGCGGCCTGGTCCTGCTTTGGAGCCCGAGAGGGTGGGTGAGGCGGGGTCGGGGACACCCCACGCGCGGGGCGGGGCCGCTGAGCTTCCCGGGGACCCTGCCTCACCCCGCCCCGAGGGCCGAGGGCTGTGCCCTCGAGGGCGGCGCTGCCCACTGCCCGCCCGCGCCGGGGTGGGGAAGGAGATGCCGACGCCGCTGTCACCACGTGCCGGTCCCGTCCGGTCCGGTCCGCGAAGTCCTGGGAAACCCACGGCGGCGGTGGGGGGCGATTTCAGACCTGGGCTCCGTGCGCGGAGGTTGTCAGACGATCCCTGAAGTGGAGGCAGCAAACGGGTGCGAATCAGTGTGCGCACCGAGAGTGTCTCCGCCCCTCCTCGAGTCCAGGGATACTGGCAGGGGGAGCCGGCGTGGTGGCGCACTCCTGTCATCCCAGCCCTCGGGAGGCTGAGGCAGGAGGGTCGCCGCGAGTCAGAGGCCGGCCTGGGCTACAGAGTGAGCTCAAGGCCAGCCCGGACTGCACAGTGAGACCCCGTCTCCAAAAATGAACAAAACGAAAACGAAAAACTAGTGAGTGACAGAGACAGTGTCTCTCATCAAATCAGCATCTGATAAATTCCTCTTGGACGGCGCTCCCCAGCCCAGGGGCTGGACAGGCACAGCTCCCGTCCCCACCTCGGTGTCCCCCAGTGCCCTCCCCACCCACCCCACAGAACACAATCCGCTCCAGCGCAGCGTACAGGCGGCCGGTTCGTACCGTATTCACCGCGACCCTCTTGCGAATGAGTGGCTTCCCAAAGGCAGCCAGGCTGCACCGTTTTAGTAAAAATCTCTCGTCCGTGTCCCCAAGGGCGCTGCAGCCCGCCTGCCCTCCCTCCCCACGCAGGCCGGGGGTCCTTGCAGGACAGAGCTGCTGAGGGGGCACAGGCGGAGGAGGCTCCAGGAAGCCCCCACCTACGTGCCAGGGGCGGACCTGACTCCTGCCTGCCCTCAGGGAGCTGCAGGGGAGAGGGATTTGCTCCCAGGTCTCTCCCCTCCCTGGACAATCGCGCGGCCAAGGGTGGGGGACAGTCTGGACATGCATAAGGTGGCTTGGGCGGTCATGGGACCTGGGAAAGGTCGGGAGTCAAATTCCTTGCAGGTCAGGGAGGTTACACTAGGTCATGTGCATGCTGGCCACGCCTGGCGTCCACTGCTTTCCCACCAGGACTCAGCCCCACACACAAGGAGGGGCATGGCTCCCCTGCCGCCTCTTCCAAGAAGCCTTCTCTGGTTTCTCAGTGGAAGCTGCCTCCTTCCTCCTGTGTGTCATTACAGCCAGGTCCAGTGTCCTCTTGGGCCACCAGAGCCAGGCAGCAGAGCTCTGGACGGCCACACTTTCCTGCCTTGGTCTCTCCCTGGGGCCCAGGATGGTGACTGGCCTGTGTAGTGGCCACCGATAAAAGCCTGCACAGGGGGGGGCGAAGGCCAAGGTTCCATCTCCTGTCCCCTCATGGAGCGGTACCAGACCCCCTGCAGGGAAAGCCCTCCCCAAAACGCCGTGCCAGCCCTGTCCTGGCGCTGCCTGATGAATCCCGAGAGGATTAGGGATGGTGCTGAGGGATGCGACTGCGAGGAAGGAAGGTCTTATCTCTTTGAGTGTTGAAGAGAGTGAGGAGACTGCCTGTTTCCCGGCATACCGTCAGGGCGGGCAAGGGTCTGCTGAGGAACAAACAGGCCCTAGCTTCGGCAGCTTCAGCCACCAGGACTGACGTGCCCGTCTGGTACGTGTCTCTGGGCTGGCAGAGGGGCATCTGCCCCCAGCCCACAGGCGTTGAGGATTGAACCCAGAGCCTTCACACTGCGCTCCGCCCCTAGCACCCTCCTTCCTCTTTTGGAACAGATTCTTATTAAATTGTGAAATGTCCAGACTGGTCTTAGACGAGGGGTCCTCCTGCCTCAGCCTCCCAGAGCGCTGGGATTACAGGCCTGCACCACCACACCAGGCTGGGATTGTTCTTTGTCTTGTCAGAGGTGAGGTCAAGTGGCCACCATCAGAATGATGCTGGTCAGAACCCTGATGGAACGGGGAACCCTGGAGGTGGCACCCAAACAATTAGCAACGCAGTGAGGAGGGGTGCAAACTTTCCCTAAATTCACCTCACCCCTTCAGGTCTCCTGGGTGCCCCGGTGGCATCAAGGGACCCGCTGCATCCGTCTCCTCCCTGCACTGCAACCTGCCCAGCTCCAAGCCCGGTGCAGGCAGGAAGGTGCACAGAGGAGAAAGGCGCCCCGGCAAGGCCTCTGCAGAGCCACACGAGGGAGACGCGGGTGCGGAACTCCCAGCACCGCCCTCTGTGCTCTGCCCCGCTGGGGGCAGTGGCCAGGGCGCCCGCCCGGTGGACAGAGAGCTCTTTGGCACCCGGTGGGGGGCTGCGTCCTGGGCCCGGCTCCTGGCCTGGCCCCTGTGCCCGCGCCCAGCTCCTGGAGCACAATGCGTCCTCACAGGGCCCAGCACAGTCGCTATTTGTGGAGCTGCACTGGAATCCACTGGGCCGCAGCGTGTGGTGACCGTAGGTACAAATCCTTGGGGTGGGGAAACCACAGGCTCACAGGGGGTCACTGGGGTGGGGGAGCCCAGCGAGACGGGGAGGAAGAAGGGAAAGGGAGGGGGAGAGAAAGAAATACCCAGGTGATCCTGCTCGCTTCCTTTTTTAACTTAAGTTTTTCAGTTCTTCCCACATTTCCATCAGTGCCTGCTGCTTATCCAGATCAATGGGTTGTGTTCCCTGGGCAGCTGCTAAACTCCTACCCAGGCGCCGCAGCCCCACCGCCCCCAAGCCCCCCTCTCTTGCTGACCCCATTTGTTTGGTTTTTTTGTGTTTTGGGGGGGTTTTTTGGTACCAGGGATCGAACTCATGACCTCATACTTGCCAGGCCGGTGCTTATGCCACTGAGCTAAATCCCCAGCCCCTTGCTGACCCCATTCTACAGGCTTCCCAACGGACCCGCTGCTGTCTGCTTTTTCCAGGGGAGGAAACTGAGGCAGAGAATGGCACTACCATTGCCCAGGAACGCACCACTGGTGCTGGCTTATGCTGGTCCCCGACCTGGAAGCCAGGCAGGCTGGACGGTGCTGGAGCCCCTGCTCTGTGCCTTCCAGCTGTCCCGCCCTCAGCTCCCAGCCCCCTCCTCCACACACCGCCCGCCTGCCCGCCTCGAGGACCATGCGGCAGTCCCTGCTGCTTCTTTGTCCTTCTTCACCCCACCAGCCCCTCGATGTCACCCCTACCCCTCTCCCTGACCTTCTCCCAGGAGCCCTCAGCCCCCCTGGAGCATACCTGACATGAGTGGCAGGATGATGGGGAAGGCAGGAGACAGATCACACTATGCAGCCCAGGCTGGCATCAAACTCCCGGGGATCCGCCTGCCTCAGCCTCCTGAGTGCCATGGCAGGAGATTTATTGACGTTCATCTGCACTGTTCTGTTTTCACTTCCCCCTCCCTCTCTCCTCCAGGCCGGGGGGTGCAAGAAAGGCTTTCTTGGGGAAACACATGCAACCCCAGGAGAGCTCTTTCCAGGGAAAGAGAGACTGCGGTCGGTGTCCGAAACAGGGTGACTCCTGGGCGTCCTCTCCACCCTCCACCAGGGAGACGGACCCTGCTTTGTAGGTGCCAGGTGAGGCTGGGTCCTGCACAGGGGCCCTGGTGTACGGAGATGCCCGTGTCCTGTCGGGCCGGAGGAGGGGTCACACTGAGGTCCATCACTGCCCCTGTGTAGTTCTGTGCGGATGGTGCTGGAGCCGGAGGTGTGTATCAAAAAGACAGCCAGGGTCAGCTTGCTCACCTGACGCTCTCCCTCCCGGCAAATCTACTTACCCCAAGTGCAGAGCTGCCGGAGTTTTCACCATTAGTCGCCAGCGTCTACAAACCCCCATGGCCCCTGCCCAGGCACGAGAACTTCCGCCACTAGGAAAGTCCCCTCCTACCCCCGAGGTCCCCCCACCCATCCTGACCCCAGCCACAACCACGGGGATCACGCCGCTGCTGGGCTTCACTGCCTTTTCGGGAAGTCTATTCCACGGGATCTCACTGCCCGCGGCCTGCCAGGTCGGGCTTCTGCAAGGCCGCGACGCTATGCTGAAGTCCGCTCACTTTATCGAAGACGTTAACCCTGAATTTCTTTTCATGGTTGAGCAGTGCTCCGTGCATTTATTCCTGGGTGTAGGTGTCCCCAAGCACGCCACACACACACCACGGGTCCACATGTCGACCGTACTTGACACACATGTATCCTCTCCCACTGCTGACAAACTGAGCCTCATAGATATCACTGGAGCTGGGCGTGGGGGCACACGCCTGTGATCCCAGCACCTGGGAGGCTGAGGCAGGAGGGTCACAGCAAGCTGAAGTCCAGCCTGGGCTACGTGATGGTTCATGACCATTCTGGACAGCATGACGAGACATTGTCTCAAACATTAAAAGTAAAAAGAGACCAAGGAACTCGTTCGCACTCACACAGCCTTAAGTGTGCCCAGGCGGATCTGAACCAAGGGCCCTGCAGTGCACCGGCCCGGCCCCGTTTCCCACCATCCTTGAGCACTCACAGACTTCTCAGCAAGAGCAACTCCACAGCAGCTGGGGGCAGAGGGCGGAGAAGCTCAGGCCCAGACCGAGACCGCGGGCAGGAGTTCAAGGTAGGCTTCTTCTCCAGCCGCAGGCTCGGCCCCTGGGCGCTTCGGACTTGCTTACTTTTGGAGCCTTCATTCCTTCCTGCAGGCCGGCACCCCTGAGCCAGCCAGCAGGAACCAGCCTCCCCTTGGTGATGGGTGCAAACAATTTCCACCTTTGTCTGTCCCTGCCTGGCCCAGGAGCCGCCAGACTGCTACAGTTGTTTACGACCCTCTTTCCAGATGAAAGGGCCCTCTGAGCCTGCTGACCCTAGCCAGGGCCTGGGCAGAAAGTCCAGAGAGAGGCACCGAGCACACCCCCCCCAGCAAGTCCCGGGGTTACACGGGCAGCCTGAGGGATATTTGTTAGATATTTATCCCTAAAATGTAAAACCAGGGGAGTTTTGTCAAAGGAAAGTGAGCAAAGTCAAACAGCAAGCGAAAAATGTGGTGAGAAATGCTCTCTGAGAAAGGAGAGAAAGACAAAGGGTTTCACTTCTTCACTAAAAATAAGAGGAGCCCATTGCAACAACGAGGATGACCCCACTAAGCCTCAGCTGGTAAAGGGACAAAAGTGCAGGTGGGACTTTTCACAAAAAGGGGAGATGAGTGGATGGTGAAATGCAGGACCACATTCAGTTTCAGTGCTTAGAGAGGCAGACCGAACAAGAAGATCTCGTCCTTTTTTCTTTCTTTCTTTCTTTCTTTCTTTCTTTCTTTCTTTCTTTCTTTCTTGCTTGTTCTTTTTTGAGACAAGTTCTCACTGTATAGCCCAGGCTGGTCTCAAACTCACAGAGAGCCTCCTGCCTCAGCCTCCTGAGTGCTGAGGTTACAGTGGGGTGTGCCTGGGTGCTGGGATTACAGTGGGGTGTACCACCCCACTGATGATCTGATACCATTCTTAAGTCTACCAAAGTAGCAAAGAGTTTTGTTAAATAATACACTGCCCTTGATGCTAGGAAGGATGGGGTGGGAAGGAGATGCCTGTGCCATGCTGGGAGAAGCAACTGGAACAAGCCTTCCGGAGTCCACTTACCAAGGTCCACTTGGTCACTTTTTTCATTGCTGGGACAAAACACCTGACACCATAACTTACAGGAGCAGACATTTACCTTGGCTCACAGTTTGTAAAGGCTTCAGTCCACAGTGCACTGTCCGCAGGGCACTGCATGGCACACAGGAAGTAGTCAAGAGAGCAAGGGGAGGGAGATAAACCCTCCCAGGCCACGCCCACAGAGCCCCGCCTCTTCTGGTCAGGGCCCCCCCCCCCTTCCTAACCGCCAGTCAGCTGGAGGTCTGTCATCCAATCACCTTACAAAAGCTTTGGGACATGGGGCCATCAGGGGTCAGGAGGCCTCTCCCAGCAGGAGGTTGAGGCTCTGCGAGGTGGCTTCTGGGACAGAGGGCTTTGGACACGGGCGGTCCGAACTTGTGTGGCTGGGTCAGTGACCTAACAACTTTACCTGCTTCCTCGCGTGTAAAGAGGGAATCATGGTCCCTGTCTCCGGAAGTGCCAGGAGGCCTGCACAAACCTGAGACCAGTTGGAGGCTGAATCAGGAGCCAGGATGCCCAGAAGGGGGACAGCAGAGGCCAGTTAGAGTGGGGGGCAGTGACAAAATCCAGCACCCCAAAGTTGCGGTCTCAGGGGATGGGTGTCATGCTGGGATTTGGCTGCTGCAGGGCCCCTGCTTCCCGTGGATGTTTGCTGCTTCCCAGCCCTGCGGGCCCTTCTCTGGGTCACCCATGGTCCTCTCAAGAAAGCCCTTTCAGCCTCCTCAGTTTCTGATGCTTGCAGCTAAGACCTTGAGGACCGGTGCACCAGTGGGAGTGGAGGAGCCGACCCTGCAGAGCCGGTGGAGACCCCAGGTCTAAGGGCCCCGGGCTGATTCCTCCCCGTCAGGCCCCCTTCCTCCCGGAGGCTACACAGTGCCGCTGGACGCTGAAGGTCAGCCTGGGGAGAGGGGTGTCCCTGGCAGCCCAGGTCTGATGAAGGCTGAACTGAAAGTGGGCAGGACTCTGGAGGCCCACGCACAGGCCTGGGCCCCCTTCTGACCAGCCGTGTGACTTGGACAGAGCCAGCCGTGTCCCCTAAATGCACATACTGTGGTCCTGACGCTCAGTGACTGTCGTTTGAGACTGGGTCTTCAAGATGGTGATAAGGTTAGTGATGGCCTGAAGATGGTCCTAGTCCAACAGGACCACTGTCCCTCTGAAAAGGGGACGCCCAGATTCAGAGTCAGTCTCTTCTTCTCTCTCTCCCTCTCTCTATGCTGTTAGTGGAGTGTTTGCCTTTAACAAAGAACTCACACTGATACTTGACTTTCCAAGTCTCATGTTCCAACTGGAAATGCAAGGATTGGAAACCAAGGTGTTAGAACTCTTCTTGGAGGGGCTGGGGATTTAGCTCAGTGGCATAAGCGCCTGCCTTGCAAGTCCTGAGTTGATCCCTGGTACCAACAAAAACAAAAAAAAACACCTTCTTGTTCTGACTCTGGGTGACTCTAGAACTGTCACCTGAGTTTGGTTATTGGAGAGATGACCGATCAGTGCCACCCAGATTGGAACTCAACTGAGCAGCCTTATAAATATAGTCTCTGGGGGATCAAGGAATGCCTCCTCGAAGTGCCCCCTCTAAGTTATATTTCTCAAGGAAAATAAAGAGCAGGTTGAATTATGGATGCTGGTAAACAACAGTACGCTTGGAATACGAATCTTACTTTGTGGAGTCGGATTTTTAATATTCAAGATGTTAAATAATCTCGTTATAATAATGATTAACCTCCTGTCTGAAACTGAAATTAAGATGCTTGTCGACAGCAGGAGGGCAGCCAGGACTAACTGCACACAGCAGGAGGGCTTTCCAGCGCCAGGGGAAAGGACAGGGCAGGGGGAGGCTCCCAGCAGACCAGCAGGCCCGGGGAGGGCCTGGCCCGCCCACCCGGGGCCACCTGAAGCCAGCTGTTCCACTTCGCTGGGTCCCAGTGGATGTGAGAGACCAAGCCCGAGGAAGCAGGAAGCCTCGGCACAAGGGAGGGTTAAGCTCTGCTAGGAAGAAGCGGAAGCCTGGCTCTCAGCAGGCACGCTCCGTGGGTGGGGAGGAAAGGGCACGTTCCCGGCTGCTTTGACGGCATCGTGAAGTCAGTGCCCTCTGGAGGAGCACGGCCTTCTCTTGAGTGGACCTGGACTGTGTTCAACGGTGCTGGACTTCAGTGCGACCAAGCCGCTGACCAGGCCGCTGACGCCCAGCGGATAACGGCATCTGTCAGGGGTGCAGGGACTCGGGTTACGGACCCCAGAGGCCGGAACATTCTCGGCTCCGGTGATGGGCGTTTGCCGTGGGCACAGCTGTCCTGTTTCACTTGGTGGCTCCTGCATTCTCGGGTGGTTGCCGCCTGCCCCAGCCTCCTCCTCCAGCTCAGCGTCCACTGTGGACAGACCTTGCCTCCTTCCCGACAGCCCAGGAAGAGGCTGCTGCTGTGCTCTCACTGGCCTTGCTGGGACCCCTTGCCCGTCCTTAGCCGTCAGTGTGCCCAGAGGTGGGGCATCGTCACTGGCTGTCCTGGGCAACAGGTCCTACCCTGGAGCCGGAAGTAGAATCAGCCCCATCACTGTAGTGGGGACCAAGAGTGGGCGTGGGACAAGCCTGAGAGGCCAAGATGAGAGGCCCTTCGGTCCCACCCTGAGTCCGCCAGAGAGCGTGTTATGGTTTAAACCTAGAGTGTTCTCCAAGGCGTATGTTCAGAGGCGGGGCCTGGCTGGAGGGGGCAGGTCCCTGGGGGAAGGACATATGCATTCTTATCCCTGCCTCATCTCCTTCCCCACCCCGCCAAGTCACCATGCAGGGAGATGGTGCGCCCTTTCCCTCCCCTTCCACTAAACTGTTTCTGCCTTGGAGTCAGCCAACCATGGACTACACCCACTGGAAACTGTAAGCCAAATAAAGTTCTCTTAATACTGCGAGTATTGGGTATATTGTACCAGTGATGGGAAAGCTGTCCAACACAGAAAATTGAGACCAGGAGTCATCGTTGTGACTATACCTGACCGTGTGGTTTAGGAAAGTTGTGCAGCATGGGATTTAGCTCCGCAGCACAGAGCCTGCTTGGTGAGCTTCAGGTCCTGAGTTCAATTCCCGGTACCAAAAAAAAAGAAAGAGAAGTTTTTGGAACTGACTTGCAAGGAGAGTTTATGCAGCGTTAGAGGTGCTGGTTGGAGAAGCCCTGGAATGCCAGTGACTTTGGCAGAGCCCAGGAGACAGAGCTGATAGGAATGTGGACAGGGGCAGCCAAGCTCATGAGGTTTCAGGTGGGAACAAGGACTCCATTAGCTGCTGGACAAGGGACCATGTGTGCTACACTCTGGAAAAAATTTTATCTGCACTTCACTCATGCGCTGAGAGCTTGCAAGGGACTGAGAGTAAAGGTAGTACACTAATCAGTCTGAAGGAGGAGATTTTAAAGCAGCCCCACAGTCAAGATGTGAAATGAATATTTCTGGCTGCTTTGGCCCAGATTTATAGTGAAGACTGAGAACGAAAGATAAAGCAGAAAAATTGGAAAAATTTACATTTTGGCCTAAAAGGAAGTGCCTGTGGTGTTCGAATCAGAACTATAGGAAGGGTGCCCTGAGGAAAACCCGAGAATGGCAACCCCATTCTTCACAGGGTCAAGAGTGTAAGGGTAAACTCCTTTGAAAGACTGCATTCAGCAGAGAACCCCAGGTACCCGACTCAGTTAGGGCCCAAGAGAGAAGTGAACCCCCAAGTTTAGCCATCCAGCCACTCAGAGGCAGCCCCGGTCCTCGAGGTCCTGGCCACAGACCTTAGCATCACCACGCGTGCTCACTTGACTGGCATGCAGAATGCCAGAGCTGTGGGTCAGACAGGCTTCCACCCAGACTTCAAAGGAAGGCCTTGGAGACAAGGCCACGAGCTGCTCCCGGGGGCAATGCATGAGCTGAGAGGGAAACTGGAGACCACAGGAAGTTAAAGGTGCCAAGAAGATGGACCACCTACTGAGAAAAGTCACAGGAGGTGAGCAAAGCCAGCCCAAGGGAGAGGCCATGTGGTGTGTGACTGGCACCGCAGAGGGCAGGGTTGCCCAGATTTTCATCACCCTGCCCTGGGTGCTGGACGTGGGACTACAGCTTTTCACTTTGGCCCTCCTGGGCACCCGTCTTGCTTTGATCTAATTCCTTTCTATCCCCACCTCTCCCTTTGGGAATGGGGACATTTACTCTGTGCCATAGTATATTGGAAGTATTAGACCTTGTTTCTGATTTTTACAGGGACTTAGAACTACCAGTTTGCTCTGAGTCTCAGAGGAGACTTTGGACTTAAACTTTTCAGCAGTGCTGGAACTGGTAGAGACTCTGGTGATTGTTAGAAATGCGCTAAGTGCATTTTGCATAATGAGCTGGACATGAGACTTTTAGGGGCCAGGAGTGGAATATTCTGTTTAGATCTAAAATGTCCCCCCAAAGTCTTATGTTTGGAGGTGGGGCCCTGATCAGAGGAGCAGGTCACAAGGCATGTGATCGGAAAGGTGCATTCTTGTCCTCAGCTTCTTTCTCTCTCTGTCTGCTTCCTGGCTGACATCAAGTGAGCAGCTGTCCCCCCATCTCCTTTCTCACTTGGAGCCAGCAACCATGGACTGAGCCCACTGGAAACAGGATCAAAACCTGTCTTCCATTCATTTGTGGGTACTGGGAATGGGAAAGCTACTATGAAGACCAAGGAGGGATGTTGGGTGCCTTAGTTTATTACGGCCACTGTGACAAATTCCCACAAACCCAGTGGTTTAAAACATCTGAATTTATCACCTTATAATTCTAGAGGTCAGCAGTCCAACGGTCAGTGTTGGTGGCCTACTATCAAAGTGTCACCAAGTTGTACCCTTTCCGGAGGCTATGGGGGAAGAGGTCCTTGCCTCTTCTGCCCTCTGGAGGCTGGCAGGACACCTTGGCTCACAGTCCTGCCCTTGTCCCCAAACCAGCAGGCCAGGTGTCAGGAAGATGCCAGTGGACGTGAGGTTCCCACAGGAAGCTGGGCCTGGCCTGCCTCTGGGAGCGTGGAACAGGTGCAGGTCCTCACTGTCCCCAGGAGAGGCACCCACAGAAGTCCCTCGCATGAGCTGAGAGCCTGCCGGAGCCCGGGGCAGGACAGCAGCCAGGACGCCAGGAGACACAGAGGTCACAAGGGCCCCAGGACATGGAGGCTCCACAAAGGGGCAGGAAGTAGCTAAGCAAAAACGCAGGCTGCAGTGGGGAGAGGACTCAGGAGCTGGGGTAGGAGCCCTCTAGGAGGGGTGCGGATGAGGGAGGAGGCCCTGGGACTGCTGCGCTTCCTGGCATGGTGCCAGCACATAGTAGGCGCTCACAAAAGACACAGGGACCAAGTAGAAAACGGAGGGCAGTGAAGCATGATTACTTGCAGGGACCGATGAGACGTGGAGAGGGTCACGTCCCGCCCCGGGGTCCCAGAGCCAGTGAGTATAGTGCACAGGACTAGACCCCAGCACTCCAGATGGAGGGTTCAACAGGGACATAAAATATTTCCACTAAAGAATTTCAGAATTCACATTCCTTACCAGTGGGACTGTGTGAGGGATTGGTAAATTCTGTCCACTCAGGGGCTAGAAGAAGGAAGCTGCTGTTTTTCAGCAAATTGCACAAATTTCTCTGCACCTACCACGTGACCTGTCATCCGTACACAGATTTGTTGTTTCCTTTGAGACTGAACCCCTTTCAATTCCTCCGGCTGCCTTTCCCCTGCACTTTACTCCCAGCAATCTGACCACATGACTAGGGTGGACCAGCAGTGTGGCGTTTCCTCTTCGGGTGATGAGCTCTACTTCCTGTGACTTCTTCTTCTCTTTGAGACAGGTCTCGTTATGTAGCTCAGGCTGGCCTTGAACTCTAGCAATCTTCCTGCCTCAGCCTCCCTAGTGTTGGAATTACAGTTCCTGTGGCTTTTTAACAAAGGCTTCACACTGGTGGTTTGAGATTCCAGTGGCATCGAGGAGAAAGCCTTTGCTTATCACACAGTGGGGCCGGTGGTTGGGGTCTTTCCAGTGGGACGGGCCCACACTCCTCACCGACGTGCCGAAAGCCATGCAGGAGTGGCTTCCATGACAAGCAGCAGCTTCTCAGTGTCCCAAGGGTCCCCGACCTCCCTCGGGCTGCTACGATGAAAATGCACAGAACAGCCGGCCCCGCACCAGTTTCTGGAGGCTGGAAGTTCAAGATCAGAGGGCAAGAAGACCAGGTTTTGGGCAGGACCCTCTTCCTGCTCTGCCTAAGATTTCTGGATTTATGCCATAACAGAAGGGTTACCTTCTTGCTGTGTCCTCACAAGGCACAGAGAGAGAGACCATCGCTGTGTCTCTTTAAGGACACTAACTCCATCTACAAGGGCCCCACCTGAGGACCCAGTCACCCCTCCAAAGCCCCACCTCCAAATGCCCTCTAACTGGGGCTGCTGGTGGGACCCCTCCCTGACTTCGGTTCCGGTGCTTTGCGATTCTCACCTCTACACCCCCAGGAGTCCAGAGGCCCAGACCCAGAGCCTCCACCCTGCCTGGTCTTCAGCGCTGCACCCTCCCTGGGTGTGTAACCCACGAATGGTAACACAATGCGACCCCGAAGGGCCTCAGCCACTCAACAAGAAACCAGACGAGTATGAGACGTCCCGGCACTTGACTCGGTCTAGGTTTCACCGTGTGCATGCTGACGGCAGGTGGGCCAGGCGGGGACAGCTGAGTCCCAGGGGCGGAAAATTCCTCTTTCGGTCCCGACTGACCCCTCTCTCTGGTTTTGTGTCACACTGGAAGGCTCCTTCGCTCCTGTCAGCTGGCTGGCAGCGCCTGTGGGAGGGGAGCCTGGGGAGGAAATGCAGGAGGAGACACTCAGGTCCTCAGCCTCCTGTCCCCTTCTTCCAGGAGAACTTACAAACCACCATCAGCCCCATCTTGAGTCAACGGACTCCACAGAAAATCAACTGGGCTGAACCAGCGGATGAGCCCAGCCCTCCTGCACGCTGCCATGAGGCTTGAGGGGGAGTCCGTGTGTCACCTGGACACGTGACAGTCCCCAGCTACTCACTCAGACGTGCTACAGTTTCCATCTAGATGCTCCCAAGACCCTTGGTGCAGCTTCTGGAAGGCGACTAGATTATGGGTGCTACAGCTGACTGCTCCAGGACGCAGGTGGCTGGAGGCGCGGCCTAAGGGGTACCCTCCCTTCCCGCTTCCTCCCTGCGCCCCACTTCCTGTCTGCTCCAGGCCAGCAGCTGTCCTGCCCCAGGCTCTCCCACCGGCCTTTCTGTGTTTAGCCTGTGACACAGACTGCACCTTCAGAACCGTGAGCCAAAACAAACCTCTCCTTCGCTCCTCGGCTTCGCTGCGTCCCGTGTGTCCGGGGTTGAGGCTCTGCGAGGAGGGAGGAGGACAAAATGCCAATCTGGCCCCAGCAGAAGGTATCTGTGGACGTGAGTAAAGTCTCCAATCGGTTTGCTCTGAGAAGGAAGATTATCCTGGACGCTGGGTGGGGCTGAGGGGGTCAGCTGAAGACTCGGGCAGGGCTGCGCCCCGAGGACACTTCAGGTCAGTGCCGCCTGGACCCCAGCTATGCTGTCCAGGCCCAGCCCCCGGGCACGAGGACCCCAGCACCCCTCAGGTGCATCCCCAGCCATCGCCGTCTTGCTGTCAGCGCTCCCTGGTTCTGCTCTGCAGCAGAACCCCCCTGATTCTGGGGCTCAGGCGCCTTCCACCAAACAGCTAATGGGGCTCCTCCGAGCCGACCACAAATGCCAGCCTGGCACAGCGCGTAGGACACCCTTCGAGCGTCCATCTGTCACAGCCCTCGGCGAGCAGGGCCGTGCAGAGCTGGGCTCCGATCCCCGGGTCCCGGCTCCCCGCTCGGGCCTGGCCCTCCTTCTCCTCGGCCTGGGGACCTTTCTGCCCCTCACCCTTCCCCCGTCCTGAAAAGCTGGTGCCCCCAAAGTTACCCACACAGCCCAGGAGGAGGCCCAGAGCTCTCTTCCTGGGGACAGCGAAGATAATGGTGCTCTTTCTACTCCGCTGCCCAAGCTGGTACAGTCAGACGTGAGGGAGGGTCAGTCTGAAAAGCTGAGCTCTTGAGGGAGGCGGGTCCTCATCTTCCTCATCATTCTAGCCGTTCCTGTCGCCGCACTAAGCTCACCCGTCCTCCTCTGCCTGCCACAGCCCTTCCTGCAAGCCTTTGGCTTCATCCCCTCACAAGTCAGACTCCACAGGGAGGACAGACAGACAGACAGACAGACGCGGGTGACCGTGAAGTCCTTCGAGAGCCGATGAGCGCTGTTCACGCAGGGCCTCTGCAGAAACTGCTGTGTGACCTGGGTCCTCAGGAAACCTAACCACAGGGGCCTGAGGAAGAGCAGCTGGTCCTGCGCCACAGATCTCGGCTGACTGTCAGGGCGGGCTTTGCACGTGGCGGGGGGACATGGGCAGACGCAGGGAGGACGGGCGAGAGTCGGAAGGAAAGAGAAAAACCGGCACCGTTTACAAGCCTAACCAGCAGCCAGCGCACAGGTATTAGAAGGTGTAAGCAACATTGCTCGGTACGAGAGCAGCACAGAACAATCAATAGTGTTTCTCTGCACCAGCAATAAATCTACAGAAAAAAATAATAAGATGTGGTTTTTTGGTTTTTTGTTTGTTTGTTTGTTTTTTGAGGTAGGGCCTTGATCTCACTGTGCAGCTCAGGCTGGCCTCAAACTCGAGGCAATCCTCCTGCCTCAGCCTCCTGAGTGTTGAGATTACAGGTGTACACAACCACCTCCAGGTCTTTTTTTCACATTTTAATGACCTAAAATGTGAGGTGCTTCTTACACTGATGGCCTCCTAGATCTGAATAAATACAGAATAGAGAGAAACACACAGTTCACAAGAGGCACATAGAGGGTGTCAGAAATAACAGCACACAGGTCCTCTGAGGAGGAAACTTTAACACTCTAAAAACGTCCTGACAATCGGTTTAATGAGAGAATGAGTCATTTCTGTTTTTTGGAATGGTTTTACTGATTTTATGTTACGAAGTGGTCAATTCATCCTAAAGGACCTATACATTCAATAAAATCTTAACAAAAATTCTATATAGTTTTTTAGAGGAACTCTGTAAACCAAAATTCTATATAGATTAAAGGCCTCAACGTGAAAGATAAAACTAAAAAGAAAGTAACAGGAGAAAAGTATGACGACTCGGGCCAGTGTTTTACAATCTTTTCTGAGCCAGTGTCTTGCCATGGTTGCCCACGCAGGCATCGGATTCCTGTGCTGAAGCCACCCCCCTGCCTCGGCCTCTAGTGTGGTTGGGACTTGGAGGCTGGCATGGCCAGGCCCGGCGGCGACCTGTTTTAAGATCAGCACCTTGTGGGGAGTTTCAAGACTCATTTTTTCCCCTAATTGCAACCTTTCCCCACTGGGGGAAGTTCACAGCCACAGTTACACCGCTTTCTCATTGTTATGCTGCATGTAGACCTGTACTTCGTATACAAAAAAAAGTGTTTGTGTTTTGTTTTGTTTTTTGTTTTTTGTCATTTCTTAACAACCAGTTTTTCTCTTCGGGAGGAAGTGTCACCTCCTCCCCCCACTAGCTGAAAGCATACGCACGTGCTGGCGGGAGGGAGAATTTTGAAAAAGCACAAACCACGAGGCGGAGGGGCGCTGAGTGGACCGCAGGCCGCTTCCCTGGCCAGGCCCGAAGGTCGAAGGTCTAAGGTCGAAGGTCGGAGTGCTCCGGGCTGGGCCGGGCGCTCTCCTGGGGCTGAAATCGGGATGAGGCAGCCGGGCTCCTCCTGGAGGACCTGGGAAGAGTCCACTTCCAGGGCTGCGTCCGGGGCTGCCGCCGAGAGGCCGCCCACTTCCTTGGCTCGTGGCTTCCCCTCCGTCTTCTGCGTCAGCGACACCTGGTCGAGTCTGGAGACATCTGTTTTTAGATGCCTCTGAGGAGGTAATCGCGGTGATCAGGTTAAAGTCTGTACCCTTGTTTTCACACCCGCAGCCGGAGTGCGGACACCTCACCCGGAGACATGGACACCGCTCAGCCAACCGCAGTGTCCAGGGGACCCAGCCACCACTGCCACCCAGGGGACCCGCAGGCAGCTGACAGGGCTCCGCCAGGGCACACGCGCAGGGAGGAGTGGACTGGGAGCACAGGTGGCCCCCAAAGACATGGCGCTCGGTGGACGGAGGGGACCGGATGGCTTTGTCCAGGCCTCCGCAGTGTCGCCAGTCTCTGCCTCCCCGTCCTGTGTCACTGGGGGCTGGCGCTACCTTCAGTCTGGCTTGGTCAGAAATGAAGCATGTGTTCCGCCTC
>PVJX010031679.1:0-21040 GCA_004027295.1 Dolichotis patagonum
GATGACCTTGGATGCACAAAAGGAGAAAAGCTTGGCAAATGACCAGAGGACATGGCAGGTACAAATGGCACCAGTCCAGCACTTGGGGATTCATCTGACAGCTAATTGACAGGAGAAAACAGCCAAGCAGGTGGCTAATAGCACCAGCTCAGCTATGGGAAGTTAGGTCAGGAAGAGGGTCAGCAGAATTAGGAAGAGAAATCTAAGAAATAAGGAATCCATAGAACCTGAAACATTCTACGTGAAGAGGTTAGATTACTAAGCCATTTCCATCTCCATCATTGCAAGACACTGTCCAAGTGTGCTAACCATGAGAGTCTTGAGAATGAAAGTGATGGGACAAGCCCAGATGAAAAGATGTGGACGATGTTTAAGGAGCTCATGTTAATAAAACCATGAACCAAGACTGTAGACAAACTTCAAGTGCTCCTTTCTCCAGAAGAGGGCAGACTTACAGTACAGAGAGAGTTACAAAGCGAGCCTTAACAAATGGAATGCTCAATTCCCTTCCATAGCAAAGGGGGAAAAAATTGAATAGGAAATTGAGAAAGATAGTCAAGAGCTATTTCACAAAAGAGATGATATTTGGGCTTGATTATGGAACATAAATAGAATCCTGTACATGTGGAAAGAAGCACATACCAAATGGGTACGAAACGGTAAGGAGGCTTGAAAGTACACATTGAGGAGCTGTGCATTGTCTTCTGTGATTAGCAGATAGATAATACAGTAGGAAAAAATTAAACTAGATTACACACACACACACACACACACACACACACACACACAAAATCAGCCCTCCATATCCATGGGTTCCGCATGTGAGGTTTCAACCAATCATGGATCAAAAATAGTCAAAGAAGATTTGTCTGCAATCAATCAACATATGCAAACTTTTTCTTGTCATCATTGAAGGATAGAATCAACACATTCAGTGATTTATTTTGCTTATGGGAAGATAAACACTAACGTTCCAATGCAGCTAAGGATGAATGGGATGGAATTGTCATTAATTAAGACAAAAAGAGAGATTTAGGAGATAATATAAATTAGATTTAAATTTGGGGAAAAAAAGAAATTCTGGAAGACAGTGAAGTGCAGAAAAATTGAGACCCTGAACACTTGACGATGTATAAAATCACTCATGGAAAATCTCTAGAAGACGAGGGGAAAAAAGTAGAACTTGTGGGACACTAAATTTGACTACACACATAAGGCGGGGCATGATTGCAAAAATAACCATGCAGAGATTCAGTAAAATGAATGTTCATAGATTCTTACAAAATAGGAGCAGGACAGGGTATTCTTTTTTTTTATTTTAAAGAGAATAAAACAAAAGAGGGCAGAACAAGGCAGATCAGAACAGAACAACATAAGCAACACAGCACTTTACAACAAGACAACAGGACATTAACAGTAGCTATCAAAATATCTCTTTCTCTGCTATAGTTGAGCATAGTTTCAAACACAATAATATCAAACATACCAAAATAGTATAAACTCATTCAAAAGAATGAAAGAATTACAGGACATTCTGAACCAAATAACAGAGAAGGATCAATGGCTACTATAATATTTCATTTTCAATAAAAAGATTTGTTTACACTATCACATATATTAAAATCCCAGTGAGATACAATATGATAGAACTGATGGTAATAGCTTAGTAGAAGCATTGTAGGACTTCTAAGGAAGACGATATTAAATCATCAATGGCTGCCATAATGTTTTATTTTCTATAAAACAGCTGTTCATACCATCATGCATAATAAAGTCAAACAAAACAGATTAAAACCATTCCAATTGATGAATGAAAACATTGAAAGGCTTCAAAGCAATGAAATGGGAAATCATGATTACCATAAATCTTATATACTCTTACCAACTCTCATACTAGGGAGACTATATGGTATTTACACATGTGAGTTTGGTTTATTTCGCTTATGAGTATGGTCTCAAGTTGCAGGACAGGGTATTCTTTGGACATATATCCAAAATAAGACACTTTTTCTGTACCTAATGTACCAACACTGACAGAGAGCTGCCTTCTCTAGGTAGCCGTCTTGAAAGAACGAGAAAGCAATAAGATGATCTGCAGAGATATTATAGTTCTTTAAGACTGTTCTCCTACAACCCCCTACTTAACTTATAATTTACAACATGTCCATAGAATACTAGCCTGTCCACAGCCTGCAGTATGTGACCATGATACATTCACCACCTAAACTGTATCTTCTGTTCATGGCAACAAAATCTACCACTGAAATTTTGTGTCAGACCTAGATGACAACTTTTCTGAAATACATTGGTTCTCTTGAGACCAAAATAACACCAGAAACGACTTAGACATAATTTTTCAGGTCTTTCTGATAAATGTAGTAAACAACTTGTAATGTACTGATGGAAAACAAATATCCAGCTTACTGTTTTTTTTTTTTTTTTTGTACTGGGGATTGAACTCACAACCTTGAGTTTTCAAGCAGGCATTTATGCCACTGAGCTAAATCCCCAGCCCCACTATGTTCTTAAAATTCAGTATCTTCAGTAATAAAATTGGAATACAAAATGTGCTATACAGGCTGTTGTAAGGATCAAATACTTATACGCATATTCTATAAATTTTAATCATTATATTAGTTAGTTGTTATTATCAATACAGAGCTTAATGTATACATAGCTAATGATATATAAGATTAAATGGCAAAGAGATTTTCATTTCACTTTACTATAGCTCATAAAAATAGTTATGACTTTAATCCAAAGAAATACATGATATTGTAACAGACAAAATTTTAAAGAATATTCATAATATTGCACACATTCAATACAGCACCTTTACAAATACAAACAGGAACTCTCACGTTTTTGTTGTAAACAGCAGAATAAACTGAACTACACTTCTGCTAACAGCCTATGTAAATGGTATTTCCTACTGAATATCAGAGAACTAAAAAGACACCAATTTCATTGTTATATTCTTGGAGTAGCACTATAAGGACATTATTTTAGAAGAAAACCTTCATCCAAAATGATTACTCAAAGCAAGACAAAATACAGAACAGCACTGTTGTTCCAAACACCGGGTTTAGTAAACAGGTAACCCTCAAGGAAAACCTTTTAGTTTCCACATTTCTGAAATACTTTACATCTGTGCAAGAGAGAAGCTTATGTGAGAAAAAAATGATGTGACTACATGGTTGAACATTCTAGCAGTAAAACCCTTTAACTCATGGTAGAGTGATGATGACAAAATTAGTTGATGTGAACAAAATAAAAAACAAAGAAATATTTACAGCCAAGGAAAGCAAACTAAATCAAAACTCCTCTGTTTCACGGGACTATACAAGTTCATAAGGTGAGAAATTATGTTAACAATAGTCAATTCTCGGCATTCCAAGCATTGGGGGTATCAGAAAAGCAAATTTTTGAAATAAACTTTGCTTAAGAAAAAACTATTACTGGCTGCCTTGTCGGAAAACACTGGGAGATGGAGTAGAGAAACAGAATCATTCATACTCAAGAAACTGCAGGCTCATTAAGAGGCGATCTTGAAGAAAAGATGTCTCTGGGAGTGTGGATCCGGTCCTGCTGCTCACAGTACTTGACGTTGCCAGGACTGTCTGGCCATTTACTTCTTCAGAGGCCCTGGCACATGCTAACTGGGATGTCCATTAATAGGGAAATATGAGACTAGGGTGAGAATCAATCCCAGCTATCTTCTTATGTGACCACAGGATAATTTTTAAAGCTCAAAGATTATCCTTGATTTGTTGTTATGGCATCTGAGCTTATTTTTCAGTAGCTGAAAATGCATAACTATATATTTACCCCTAAATACTTAAAAGAGAAACAGAAAGCCATATTTCTCAAGAGAAACAGCCTTGGCTTTGCTGTACTATAGATTTTATTAAGTGGGGGCTATCAGGCGAATGAGTCCAGATTTGGTACAACAAATTCTGTCAGTGGATTTGGAGCCATCAGACTTGGGTACAAACTATACCAAAATAATGAGATTTGATTCCATGTGAGAACAAAATCATAGAGCTAAAAAAAAAATTCCTTCCCATTACAATCAATTACTAAAGGATTCTGCTAAGAAAATGCACCAAAATGAATTGTATAACTGTTACTCTTTCATTAAAATGATTTAATAGTTTTACAAATGTCACGGCATTCGCATTTTATGCAAAGCTATAAAACAGCAGCAAGCAAAAAAAATCATCTGCCTTTAAAAGTCAGCACTTTTGGACTATGTTTCTGAGACTACATGGTCACTTTGTGATACGAAATGGCAGCACCCGTAAGATACATATCGCTTGCTGGCCAGTTTCAGTTTGGGCAGGAGGCCATGAGAGGAATGAGGCTGCCGAATCCAACCTTCATTTGGATGAGCTTCAACAACCCAACTAACTCGTCCTCAGATATCTCCAAAGAGAAGAAAAGCTTTCTGGAATATTTCCCTAAGAAATTATTTAACTATGTAGTTGTATGATATTAAACTGCTCCTCCCAACATGATCTGAAAACTTATTTATAGGCAGAAAACAGGCACATCTAGGAAAAATCCTAAAATATGAATTTTATAGGAAAAAAGGCACAGAAGTAGATGATATATTAACAATCTATTCTCAGTTCATGGTCTTGCCATGTAACAATTATATTTTTCCCATATTCAAATAGAGTGTGGTAGGTGATGTTGTTATTTTTGTACTTGTTATTTACAAATCCCTAAAATGAAATTTTTATAAGAATTACAAGCACACTTAGGCAAGGTAATAACCCACAAAGTTCTACAAAGTTTAAATTATTAATTAGACATCAGCCATTTGCAAGGTTTGGTGTTACAGTTGGAATTCATATGAAAAATAAAAATTGGCTTGCCATCATTTTGGTGTAAATGGATCAGATGTAAATGGTTAATATACTGCCAGTAGTCCTTCAGGAGCTGATGCTACATAAAACATTGGTTAGCAAAAATAAATAAACAGATTAAGTCTCTTCTGGATTATTGATCTTAACTGCATATGATTTCGGCTACTTTTTAACTCACATGTTTATTAACATGTGATCCCAAGGAAATAGTAAATAAGGTAGAGTTAAAATGCTGGCTTGAGTATAGGCAATTACATAGCTCATCTAGAAATCTAGGAGATTTAGCATGATGGCTGGCAAGGACAGTAACCTCTTATCACAGAATGACGAAGTGGTTTGCCCCCAGAATTGTTAGCAGCAATCAAAGGGTATTGAAAACCTTCTGGGTGGCCCCTCAACCACTGTCTAATTGAACTGATGAGGAAGTCTTGTCACATTGGATTAGAAACAGACCTTTCTGGCCCCTCTTTGAGCTCTCTTTGATAACAAATTAATTTCACTTATTGTCTTACATTTTCAAGTGGTTTATCAGTCTTGTCACTTTTTAAATTCTCCATTCTAATTACATTTATTAATTATGGAAATACCACTGTTCCTTTAACATTAATAACTCCTCAACTTGAAAGGAAGGCCAATAGAAGCAGGAAATGACGTGCACTGAGTCAGCATCAGAATCTGGAATACAGTTGATGGCAATGACCCAAACTGCAGGGACTGTCAATTACCAGATGCTAGAACTGAAAGTTCCATCATATGAATCTTTCCCACTGTTATGCAAACACATTTAATTTTGCTGTCTACATCAAAAAAATCAGAATTAATCAAAATTTCAGGATCCAGGAGGGAATGAGTAGATAAAATAATTCCTCCCTTCAAAAAGTTTACAGTCCGATTAGACAAGTAAATATAAAAATTAATATCAGTAAAATGTGTTGAATAATTCCCAAGATACAGTTTGGAGAGTCACCTAAGAAGCCTGTTAAAGATGCAGATTTCCAAGTTGCACACGTAGATCCAAAGATCCCGAGACAATACGCCTGGGATATGTGCAGTGGGCTATTTTTAACAGCATCCACAGAGGTGATTCTAATGCACATAGTCAAAATAGCAAACATTAGGAAATAGCAGTGGATAAGAGTTCTAACAGTCTAGAGTCTGGTTTGACCCTAAGGTTCACCATTTTCTAGCCACGAGACTTTAAGTTAATAAAAATTCTCTGGGCTTTAATGTTTTCATCTATAAAATAAAGATAATAATATCTGCATTTTCAGAGGTTGTAATATTGGTGCCCAGTAAAGAATAAAAGCTGTTGTTTTCATTAATATTATTGAAACAGTATTGAAAGTGATCGACTGCTCATTGACCTTGCTTCCTTCCTTGAATTTAGTGAGCAGAAAGCGAATTCTGAATAAAGTTAGAGAAAGTTTTAAGGAGGAAGTAGTTGTTGTAAGCTGGAAAATGTAATGAATGGTTTGCATTATAAGAGAAAAGAGAACCCTAGAGAAAATTGGAATAGACAGTATTTACCTCAATGTGATAAAAGCCGTCTGCATCAAGCAATGGCCAAGATCATGCTAAATAGTCAAAAACTGAAAGCTTTCACTCTAAAATCAGGCACAAGACAAGGTTGTCCACTATCACCACTCCTATTCCATATAGTTCTGGAAATATTAGCCAGAGGAATTCAACAATAGAAAGAAATAAAAGGAATAACAATAGGAAAAGAAGTTAAATTGTCATGATTTGCATATGACATGATACTTTACATAGAAGACCCCAGAAGCTCCACCAACAGACAAATTTAATAAGCAAATTCAGCAGCTAGTAGGGTACAAAGTCAATGCTCAAAAGTCAATAGCATCCATGCACATAAACAGCAAACTCACTGAGAGAGAAATTAGGGAAACCACACCCTTCAAAATAGCATCCAAAAAAAAATGAAACACCTATGAATCAATCTAACAAAGGAAGTAAAAGATGTATACAATGAAAATTACAATACTCTGAAAAAAGAAATTGAAGAAAAATTCAGAAAATGGAAAAATGTCTCTTGCTCATAGATAGGAAGAACCAATATTGTGAAAATGGCCATACTCCTAAAACTGTTATACAGATTTAATGCAATCTCAATCAAAATACCATTAGCATACCTCACAAATCTCAAGAAAATATTCCTATAATTCACATGGAACCATAAGAGGCCTAGAATGGCAAAGGCATTCCTGGGCAAGAAAGGCAAGGCAGAAGGCATCACAATCTCAGACTTGAAATTGTACTACAAAGCTACTATAATAAAATCAGCATGATACTGGTGAAAAAATAGACCTGAGGACCAATGGAACAGAATAGAAGATACACACACAACTACAAACACGCTCAGTCACCTTATCTTTGACAAAGGGACCAAACAAGTTCATGGAAAGAAAGACAATCTCTTTAATAAGTGGTGTTGGAAAAACTGGCTTTCTACATGCCAAAGACTTAAACTAGACCCATGTCTGTCACCATGCACTAAACTAAAGTCAAAATGGATCAAAGATCTAAATATTAAGACAGAAACACTAAACCTATTGGAAGACAAAGTAAGTAGAAATCTCAAAGACATAGGGATATGCAAAGAATTCATGAACAAAAACCAAACTGCACAAGAAGTACTTCAACGAATAAACAACTGGGATCTCATCTTATTAAAAAGTTTTTGCTATCAAAATAAATCACCAACAGGGAAAAGAAAACCAACAGATTGGGAGAAGATTTTTTCCAACTGTTACTCAGACAACGGACTTTTATCTAGAATGCATAAAGAATTGAAAAACGTCAGCCCTCCCCCAAATTTAAAGGCCTAACACAAAAATGGGCATCTGAGATGAACACGGCTGGGGATTTAGCTCAGTGGCTTAAGTGCCTGCCTGGCAAGCGTGAGGTCGTGAGTTCAATCCCCGGTACCAAAAAAAAAAAAAAAGAAAAGAAACTTGAGATGAACACAAAATTCTCAAATGAAGAAACACAAATAGAAAACAAATATATGAAAAAAATATTCAGCATCATTGGTCATTTGAGAAATGCAAATTAAAACAACATGAGATATCATCTCACTCCAGAAAGAATGGCTAACATCAAGAAACTAACTAATAATAAATTCTGGTGGGAATGCAAGGGAAAAAGAAATTTTCTCCATTGTTGGTGGGAGTGTAGACTGGTGCAACCACTGTTGAAATCAGTGTGGATATTCCTCAGAAAACTAGGATTAGAGGCTCCATTCAACACAGCTATTCCCCTCTCGGTATTTTCCCAGAAAAATAGAAACTATCATACCACAGCAATGTATGTACACCTACGTTTATAGCTGCATAATTTGTAATAGCCAAGTATTACAAACAACCCAAATGCTCATCAACTGAGAAATGGATAAAAAAGATGTGGTATTTTTATACAACTTAGCCATAAAGGACAATAAACTTGAGGCTTTTACAAACAAATGGATTAAACTAGAAACCATACTCATAAGTGAAATAAATCAAGGCAAACACCATATGTGTAAACACCATATTGTCTCAAGAATGTAAGAAATGGAAAGAATAAATAAGATCCAAAAGTTACAACAGATATAGTAAAAGGAAAAGAAACTGCTCAAAGGGAAATTATATTGCTTGATCAGTCTTGCATGCCTGTATCTGGTAACCTGAGCAACTATTTTGAAGATAACAATGTGCAACACAACAACCACTGTTAAATTCCTATCATCTTCGTTTGAAATCCTATATTACTACTGGGTGTTGCTGTTGTTGTTGTTGTCATTTTGCTTTTGTTGTTGCTTTTAGTTTTCTCTTGATTTTTCTGGATTTTTTCCTCTTTGAAAAAAGACAGAAAAGAAGTTTTTCACAGAAAGCATGTAATAAACAAATTATTAAGGTATATGAGAACGAGCTCAGTGTCAGATCAGTAAGGGAAGCACAACCGAGGGGAAGAGCTGAGCTGACAGACAGGAGATAAGTGACCAGAAGGCTGAAGGCACAACAAACCTGCTTCTTCCACCTCATAAAACACGACACTTGTTTTAGACTGACAGCTACATTTACATGGTAGCTTAATCTTCCATTGACAAAATGGGTGTAACTATTTTTGTTACAAAAGTAACCCCTTATTTACAAACTGATTTATCATACAGAGCCTTACCATTGACTGGGCTGACAGATTTAATACATATTTCAATTTGCTAAAGATAAACAATTCAACCTTTCAGTAAAAAACGATTAACATTTTCAAAACAAGGGGCTAGCTTACTCATTATAGGACCCCACACACTAGTACTGTGCCAGGAATATGATAATAGCTTTACATTCAAGTGGCAGCTCAGTTAAACAGTCATGTATGCTATACAGACAAAAAAATAGAATGTCCATAAACAAAATTTCTCCCCTTTGAAGTTGACACGTTCATTATGTTTCATATTCCCAAGTGAAACTGCTCCTCTGTAAATGCAGCCAGATTCAACGCCTTCATTTATCCTGTGTCTATAATTCTATAAGCAGAAATAAATTAAATTAAATGTTGTACATTCCAATAGTCAGACTGAATAATTCACTTGCAAATATACTAAAATTTTATTTTATTTTATTTTATTTTATTTTATTTTATTTTATTTTATTTTATTTTATAGGTACCTGAGTAATTTCATTAAATGTATAATGTACTGGTTGAAGAGAAAAGCAAAAGGCACTAAGGAACTAAAAACTCTATCTCGTTCCCCTCCTCAGACTTCCGTTCACATGGGTCCATACAGGTTGGCCGACAATTACAACTGGATCCTCCAGGAAATATGTATATTTCTGAAACTCCACAATGGATGTATCCCAAATTAGTGCCTGTTCCCTATGAATTTCTTTTCTGATTTGGGATATTTCAACTTCTTGTTCACCCTGGGAAAATAATATTAAAGGAGCATATGAGATCATCCATTCTTTTCTTTAACTTCTCAAATTTTCTTAATTAAGAAATGACTATAAGACACACAAAACATGTGGGCCGGTAGTTTATGAGTGAGTATGCACCTCACATGCACTGAAAGTGTCTATGTCCACACATAGAACAGCTGTGTCATCACACGGATTGTACAAATTAAATGCAGGTCATATGATTTTGTCACTGAGGAATCACTAGTCTAAGCAAGATGAAATGTCCACACTGGTCCTGAAAATAATCGTGACAGTAAAAAACTTTATTCCAAAAAAACCACTTTAGGAAAAGTGGAAATTTATCTGAAATGATACTTATATGCTATTATGCGCATGTAGTAAGAGCTACAGTGAAAATCTCATACTAATAAAATTTGTGTTTTTATGAATTAGAGGCCATGTCTCTACTCCCACTACTTTTCACTTACAGCGTTTGGAAACTGAAAATCAAATGACCAATTTAAACTTCACTCCACAAATTTGATTCTGGTGAATGCTCCAAAGGGAGTGATCAGCAGGGCTCCTCCAATTGCCTCCTAGGGAACAAGAGAGAAATATTTGGCCTACTAAAAACAATAGCAGCATTCACTTCTGTGCTGGTTTGGTGCAGACCCTGCACTTCCGTTTACAACTCCCAGCTCATTCAGCTTTTTGATTATCTCCTATCAGTGCCTGTACAACAATCCCAACCAATGCTGGGAGACAATTAAATCAACCAAAAAAGAAGCAGTTTTTACAGTCCCACCTGCCTAATGTTCCTCAGTCTATTTTCATGTTCATGTAATTAATATGTGTTCTCTGCCAATAGCTCAAACTTTCAGCAACACAGAGCTTAGTGGTGTGGGCTCTGGTCATTGCCTTGAAATAAGCCAGGTCTGAGCTGTGTTCCAGCTGACACACTAATTAATTGTACAAACTTCAGCACATTAATTCTCTCTAAGCTTCACTTCCTCTCTCCATCGACAAATATAAAAATGCAGGTAGCATGAGCGCATGATTATATAGCGCTCAATACAGAACAGTTATTCAACCAATGTTAGTTCATTTATAAACTTTGTTCAAAAATATGTTTAGATGACTGACTTAGTCATCTGGGACTTAACAAAAATGGAAACACCAGGCAATGATGGCTTCAGGATTATCGGGTTTTTGTTTTACAGAAATTAATTTGTCCTAGAAGTGCAAAGGTAATTAGATGTAACAAATTGGTTTCCAGAAATATACACATGCCCAAATAAAGAAATATTACTTGATTCAAATTATATGAGTTACCTAAAACATTCAAACTGATAGGAGAAGACAGTTGGATAATGATGGCCAAGGCCTTGGGAAGGGAGAAATGAGGAATTGTTCAACAGATAGAGTGTTTCAGTTACACAAGGTAAGCTCTAGAAATTTTCACAGATACAGAATAGTACATATAATGTATTGTGCACTTTAAAAATATGTTAAGAGAGTAAATCTCATGTCAGTACTCATCCCATACATAAAAGCCACAGGAAACCTTTCAAAGTGATGAATATTTTTATTATCTTGAAGGTGTTGATGGTACAGGTATATGTATGTTTAAACTCGCCAAAGTGCTTGTGTCAAATATGTGCAAATTTTTGTGTATCAATTGTATCGTGAAGCTGTTTTTTAAGGGAAAAATATATAATCACACAGACCACTTTAAAAGCCTCTATACCACAGGTTCCTAAGCCAAACATGAAAAAGTATGTCACGGAAACTGGAAAACTCTGGAGTCACCATTGCTTTGCCTACTTCCTTTCTCCTCTACCTGGTTTACCCAATTCTTTCTTCACAGCTCAGCTTGGACAACTTTTGCAAGAAATTCTCTTCTAAGGGCCCTTCCTCAAACACTCCTACAACATGCCCATGTCTCTAAGACTACACTTAACACTTTCTTGGATCTCCATAGCTGTGCCACGAGCATCACTGTCACCACGGCTCACTGCTTGTTTCCTCACTCCAGAAGATGGCAGGCTGCAAGACAGAGTTTTTATTATTTCTCACTCTTGGTCAGAATGAACCTTCAAGGGAAGCCCAACTCTGTGCTTATGAATTATGCCACTGGCCTCAGTTTCAGGTCACTTCTGAGCTAGCTCTACATTTTCTTTCCTTCAGCATAGAGCAGCAGAGGCGCTGACTGACCTACCAATCAACCTCACCATGGATGAAGTCAGCTCCCACACAGAGAATGCACATCTGGGTCAGCAGCTCCAGGGAGAAACAGCAGACTGGGCCAGCAGTGCTAGTTATTATAAACTCAGTTACTATAAACTGCGAAACAGCATGGGACTTTTTTTCTCTGAAAGTGACTATTTCTACATCACAAGACAGTGTTGTAGAAGGAATCTGTGTACCAGGCACCATATTTGAAAGGGTGTGATGAAGAGCCATTTTGAGAAGGGTTTAATAACACTGAGACACAGAACAACTTCACATCAGAGCATCCAGTGTTACTTTACCACAGTGACAAGAAGGGAGACGGCCACAGAGATAGTCAGGAAAATGTGCAGGCCTTTAGAAGGTTAAATTCGGGACATAAAGGATACAGAACTTCACAATCTGTGGTGAAAAGACAGACACAGTGTGTGTAGCTTTCAGAAGTGGCCGGATCTGGAAATGCTGGCATTAAGTCCAGTGGTCTGCTTGAACGCCTGCCCCTTGCTGCCAAATCCAGCACAGAGACCAGTGGTCTGATTCCTTTACCTATCTAGCAACATGAGCAAGGACATGTGTCAGCTTGGAATGTTGCCATAGTCTGGGGTATATGAACAGAGGGGCCCCCTTAAAGCAAGAGAGAGGAGGGTACCTCACAAACTCACAGGCTTTGAAGCTAGGTGGAGAAAACCATGACCTGCTGTGTAACAAGACTGCAGACCTAGAAAAACATCACTCATTCAAAATTACAGAGAAAATGTTTCAGACACTTATTTCCTTAATTTGATTTTTAATTTTTAAGCTATTTTTCTACTTTATTGCTTTTAATTTTTTGTCTCCATCTTTTTCTTTTTTCTTTACTTTTCTCTCTTTTTTCATGTTTCTTCTTTTCCTTGTTTGCTATTTTCTGTAACTTTTATCTAATTCTATTTATTTTTTTACTCCTTAAGAGAATCCATTATCTAAATTTTGTCTCCTACTTCTCAATTTTTATTGCTCAGTTTTTCAAATCTTATTTTTTTCATTCTCCCTTTCCCCACTCCCTCCATCTTTAGCAGTATGATCATATTACTTTATGAAACTTTAGATCATTAATTATATGCTATTACTATTGACTGTTTTTCTATTGTTAGTGGAAGTATAGTTCATGCATTTAGTGGATATTTACTGCATGTCAATATTTTGTTTCTCTTAATGTTTTTGTTATAGTTATAGATCTCTTTTTGGCATACTGGTATGCTAATATTCACTTGTCTTTGTCGCTATCACTGCTGATTTAGTTGCTACTGCCAGAGTGGCATGACATCTGTTATTGGTTCAATCACACCCCCATAAAAATACCCTGAACTTCTGACATCTGTGAATGTGACCTTATCTGGGATGAAGTCATTAGAGTAGGCCCTAATCCAATATGATTGATGTTCTTATAAAAAGGTAAACTTTGGACTTCGACATTTACAGAGTGAAGACACAGGGAGAAACTGTCATCAAGTCAGGCAATACCCGGGACTATTGAAAGTTAGAGAAAAGGGCTAGAAAAAATCGTCTCCTCACAGCCCCAGGAAAGAACCAACCCTAATGACACCCTAATTTCAGACTTCTAACCCTTAGGACTCAACAGTACATTCCCAGTGCCCAAGTCTCCCAGTCTGATGTGCTTTCCTGTGGTAATCCCAAGAGAAATTATTAAGCCCTCAAGAGAAAATATTGGCCCAAAGGTGTCGCTCAATGGTAAACCACATGTGAAGGCCCTGGGTTTAACGTTCATCAGAAAAAAGAAAAAAAAGTACTGGTTTAAAACTTGATAGATAGTTCAAAACCAGACTACAACATACAGGTCGAGGTAAACAGGCATTAAAAATATAATGCCAAAGAAGACATCTTCAAACCAGAGATCAGGTTACCATTGTGAACACAGATTTAGCACCCACTGGGAGCCAGGGATTGTCCTGGCTCTTGGGGATGCAAAGGTGAATAAGTCACAGACCTTGACTCCAAGGCGTTATGTATTATCTGCCCCAAGATAGTAGCAGATAGAGCACTTCGAAATCACACATCAGTGGGCAGTGCTCCCAGAGAAATTTAATGATTTAGAAGAAACTTCCTGAAGAATGAGATGTCTAAGTTTATCATGAAGGATGAGAAATTACTAGACTTTTTAAAAAAAGATATCTAGTTTCTTAAGGACCTCTTGGTACTCTGTTGCAAGTGTCTAATAAGATGTGGTTATTCTTTTCAAAAGGAAAATGTATAACCTTCACACACACACACACACACACACACACACAAATACACTAGAAGTTTGGCACCTCCAAAGCTGGATAGCACTCGAAGAAATAATCAGAAGCAGCAGTAGCCACAGAGCAGAGGGGATCGTGGCCAGCAGAAGTTACAGACTTGGCATAGGGGTACTAAGAGCAGGATAAATGGGGAGAAAACTGCACCTGTCATGTGGAAATTTTTTGTATTTGTTCTCAATACAGAAGACATTATACCACTGCCATTTCTGAAAACTACCAGAAAAGCCCAGAGGATTTTGTAGAGACTTGTGACAGCAAGTGTGAGCAGTGCCAGAAATACAAGAGTAAAAATTTAAATAATAAGGATCATACGGGCTCATTGGAAGAAATTTAAAAAGAATAAATAAAGCAACAGAAATATACCACTTTCAACCCTCTATCAATGTTTGATCCAAACTGTGTTTGCATTTACCTTATCGCCTGTGTTGCTTTTTCACCATTATTACTTACTGATATTCCCTTCCTGAAAGCAACCTATTTGGGGAATGACTATTTCAGATGCTGTAATGACTGCGGTGTGTGCCAATCTAATAGCAGTGACAGAGGCTGCTGGCACAAGCACACACGGGCACAGATAACCTGCTTTGTGTGGCAGCACTCAGCTGAGTCTGATGGAGAACTGAAGTTGCTCTTCCTCCTCCTAACGATATTAATGTCTACATGAGGTTAAGTAAACTACTACTATGGGCCAACCATGAGTGGTTTCTCATATAATATCAGGCCACTTATTCAGAATCTTAACGCAAACACTGGTGCATGTGATTCTTGTGATGGTTGTACCTGTAGTGTGTAATGTCAGGGTTTTCTAATTTTCTTCTAAGAGTCATAATTAGACAATGCCAAGAATTCAATCTGATTCAGCTTCCTAGCAGCAAGTGGAAGACTGGCAGAGAAGTGTCCTTTCTGGTCACAGCCTTTATGGTGTCTACTGCCCCCTGCTGGGACAAAGAAGGAGCAGGGTTCCAACAACCCCCTGGCACATGGCAAGTACTGAAAGGTAAAATATGAAGACTATTATTCATTACCAGATGCTGTGTCTTTTTTTGGTTAACATAACATCTCTGTGTGGAAGTCTTACCTAGGAACACAAGAAATAGCAGTGACAGATCCAGTACAAAATATAAGTCTGTCCCACTCAACTATGTTACATTCCCACAGGGAATCCTATTTGGGCCACAAACAGGAGATGAAAAAAGATTAGCTTTCCTGTGGGAATTAGTGGCCCAGTAGTTGCTTTATTCAGGTCTCAAAGAGGTCTGTAACCAAAGTTTAGTCTCAAAAAATACTCAGATACTCAAATAATTATGCAAGCATATTTAAATAGCTCTTTACTATTTATAAACCATTTTTTGTACATCTCATTTGATCTTCATAAATATGTACCTATAGATGCATAAATATGCCCCCGATGATTGAAGAAACTCACAATATGCCAAATATTATGCTGACACATAAGATACATGGTTGGATTTCATCTTCATCCTTATTATTTTCCCCTACTTCTAACTGATTAAACTGAGTCTCAGAAAGGTTAGAGAACTTTCCCAGAATCACAGTATACTAAGTAGCAGAGCTGAGGTTTGAACTCTGGCTCATCTGACCACAGTGATCATTTCTCTCAACCATGAGGCATAAAAAGCAGAGGAAGTATGATATTTTCCCTGAGTATGTGAGAGTTTTCTGACTTGTATAAAAGAAAACTACTTACTCAAAGACTCACATGTTGTATTTGGTAATTTATAAGGTGCATGGTCCTTTAACCAACTTTTGGATCTTCTGATGGGAACATACTTCAATCTCTTATGAGTAGAATTTTTTATTAAGATAAATGTAAAGTAGCATTTCACAAAAGATTTCTGGGTGACAGCTGGAGAAAAACTTTGTAGAACTAGTCATTTTCAAAAGCATTAGTATCCAGAGATAAATTGATACTAATGGGGAAGACCAATTACTCATTGAAACTGAAATGAAGGGGAAAAAATATTACCTCTTTGCAAATTTGAACCAGCACTCTCATTATGAATTAAAATTCATGATAAATTGTGAATAAATTCAATGGACATCTACAGCTGAAATTATATTACCACAGAAAACTATACACTTTGGGCATTTTATGAACATAAAGACCCCTATAAGAGATGGCTTCCCTTGCAGATTTTTTAATGGATTCATTTCTTATTTAAACTGTTTTGCAATGACTTTGCCCTGTCTGTGACCACAGCATGAATGAAGACACTCTTGGTCACTCACCACCACTGGCCAGAAAAGTTGCCTGTATCTCATAAACCAGTATGGGTCAGTAAAGCTTAATAAGCAGGAAGGGATGCTAACCGTCCAGGAGCTAAGAGGGAACTCTCCTATGTACTGTGAGGTGCCTTTACTGGGGGGGAGCATAAGCTATCTTGAAAAATAATGGGCATCCTTAACTCCCAGCCTCTTCTCCCCCAAGCCAGTGCCACCTTCTAGCCAATCAAGAAGCCTAATGTTATGCAACATACCATCTTCCCTTCTCCCTTTGTCATTTCTGCTACCTTTTCCCACTCTTGATAACAGCATGATGTGTGTAATCATGCTTTCCCTTATCTGCAACAGTAAGTGCTTTTGCCAAGAAGCAAACATAGCCATTTGGGGATCTCTAGAGGGATATAGAAACTAAGAGTTTGTGGCAAGAGTACTTGGCACCTTAGGTTTGTCCATGGACCCCAAAACAGACCAGTGGACTGGAGGAGGGATGAAAGGTATCAACCAAAGGTTTTTCTCTGTCTCCCAACAAAAGTACTTTTGAAACTCAGCCAACTCAGTCACTACACACTAGGACAGAGATAGGGTTCAGCCTCCATTTTTCCTATATACGAAGATAACTTAGACACTCAGTCTACGCTTCTGTCTGGGTGAATAAAAATATTTTCTTCTAGAAAGCAGGACTGAAGAAGATATGCACAGATTTAGAAATCCTTAAGAAAGAAAATCACCCAGCATCATAAAGAGGAAACCCCACCAATCAGACACTAGGGCCAGGATTTCACTGTACACTCGCCATACCCTGGGAGGGAGGCTTGATGAGGATGCGTTTGCCCACTGTGTGGTCACCAGCTGGAATGTCACTGGAGCTAATACTGTATTCCATGGTCAGAGTACTTCAGGCAGACCTATGAAGGTTAGTTTTAGCCTGTCTTGTCAATAAATCTAGCACAAGAAGTAAGATACATCTTTCCCTTATAAAATAGAATTAGAACTCCTTTATTTAAATTTTATAATGTATAAATGTTGAGCATAATTATCATCTGGAATAAATGCAGTGGAACTGAAAATAGAAATGTGCTATGAAGAACAGACCCAGGTTCAGAAGACCTCGGACCCCCTACGCTGAAATCTATGAAGTTCCTGGCTCTCTTCTTGCTCTTGGTTTCTTCACCTGCAAACCAGGATGACTGGAAGAGTGACAGATTGGTAGCCCCAGGGCTGAATGTCTAGTGTTTCCCCTGAAGTTACTTTGATCACACTTTAGCGAGGCAAGTGCTCTCTGTGTGGTCAGAGCACCATGGCCTTTGTCCCATACGTGGTCCCCCTTACACGTGATGAAGTACCAGGCCTGAAAATGCATTAGCTTGAAATTGAAGGATCTTGAAGGATCTTTCTCAGACTTTAAAGAGAAAAAACCACTGTGTTCTGACAGGGAGTAGTAACAGCTAATATTTCCTCTTTACGTCTCAGGCGTCTCAGCTTGAGCTGCATTTTGAAAATGAAGAAAAACCCTGGTACCCTGCATGAACTAAGGAACTCACCACTGCCTCACTCACAGTCGGAGGAGCTGCCAGTGAGCTGTGCTCACTGCAGACTGACTCTACCCCTGCAGATTCTGCCTCCTGACCGCAGCCTCCCACAAACTCCAACCTCATTCTGTGTTTTTCCCCTCACCACAGGTCATCAGAGGAGCCAGCCAAGCAAGCAACCTTGTCAAAGGGGCAACAAAACCCAAGGAGAGAAGGCAAGAATCAGAGAGTCAATGGCTCCAGGGAGAAATAACAGAGCTGGCCTACAGCACGAGCCTCAAGAAAAAAATCACCACTATGGTAAACTGCAAAAACAGAATGAGGAATTATTCCAAAAGTTACTCCTTCACAGCAAGATAGTGTAGAAGAAGAAACCCAGTGCAGCACCCACCGTATTGCCAGAGAGTGTTTAATCAGGCTCCGTTTTGAGAAGGAGTTAAAATGGAGCCACAGAATTCCACTTCATGGTTTCCAGTGCTACTCTCTCATAGTGACTCTGTGACAGCCATGGAGAGGGTGGGGAGTAGACATAGACTCCCTGATTCAGCTCAGGCTGAGAAGACATGGGCTCTGCCTCTTTAGTGAGAAACAAGTGCGGTTTTCAGAAGACAGTGGATCTGAAAGTGTTAACACTAAGTCTGACAGTCTGCTTGGACTCCTGCACCATGGCCTACGTCCAGCAGAGATCAGAGAACTGACTTCTTCCCATCCACCATGCCACAACTGCAACAGTTACTGCCGTCCAGGGTATTTGGACAGAGGGACCCCTGGAGAAGGGAAAGCACCTCACAAACCCACAGGCCAGAGAACCTAAGCAAAGAAAATCATGACTTGCTGGATTCAAAGACTGCCGATCCTAGAAAAAAACCACTCACGTTAAGGTAAAAGGGAAAGAAATGTCTAAAAAGGGAAGGTGGTAGCCATTGTTAATTTCCTATTAACTTGTTTTGAAGTCCTGTATTATTTTCATTGTTTTGTTTGGTATGATTTTATTCTGTTTGGTTTTGTTGTATTCTGTCTGATGGTATAAGCAGCTATTTTGAAGATAACAAGATATACTATGGTAGCCATTGTTGATTTCCTATTATCTTGTTTTGAAGTCTTATATTGCTCTCATTGCTTTGTTTTGATTGGTTTTATTCTTTTTCACTTTGTTTGGTTTTATTCTCTTTAAAATAAAATTTAAAAACAAACACAGGAATTTTTTACTGCACTCAATTTGGGTTTTTTTACTTTTTCCTTCACTGATTTTTCAGTTCACGGTTTATTCTCTTTTCTGCTTTTAACTATTTTTTCCTCTCGTTTTTCTTCTCAATTATTTTGCTCTTGCTTTTTTTTCTTATCACTCACTCATTTTTTGTTATTGTTATCTAATACTATTAATTTCCTTTTATTCCTCAATATGATACTGTATCTCACTTTTCTCTCCTCCTTTTCATCTTTCATTGATTGATATTTCAAATTTTACTTTTCGCATTCTCCTGTTCCCCACTCCTATGTTTTCTAGTACAACCATTACGTTTTATGATATCTTTAGACACTTAATTGTATACTATTGGTGTTGAATACTGTCTTATTAGTAGTAGAAGTAAAGTTCTTAATATTTAGTAGATACTTCTATAGGTCAATATTTAGTTTATATTAGTGTTTATACTAAAATTGTGGATCACTGTTCTGTGGTCAGGGGCAGTACATTATTGGTTCTTAGAGTATGTCAGTATTCTGTTAGTCTTGATGCTATTATTGTTCTGATCTTATTACTATTGCCAAGGAAACAGTTGTTGCTTTCAGTTGGTTTTCTCTGTATGCCAATATCTGAATTCTCTTTGTGTCAACAATACTGTGGCTCATTCCTAGAGAACTGGATACTGAAACAAGGGTAGCTGGATTCTAGGACAGAAACAAAGTTTTACAGCTAGCCATGCCCAGAGGGCATCCCTGAAAAGCAAACATTAACTACAAAGGTCCCCATACTAGTGAGAAAAGTTTTCCATGATAAGCAACACGCAAACTTCAGTACAAAACAAAAAAAAAAAAAAATTAGAGAAAAAAGCAATAAATCCCTCCAAAAATTCCCAACACTGATCCACAGGATTGAGGTGAGGGGGAGAAAATCTAAAGCTACACAGCTCAGGTATTTGAAAGGATAACAGAGATTTTTCTAAAAAAGAATAGAAGAATAATGTGCTTAATGAGCACAAAGAAGATCTAACTAAACAGATAATGGACCTGATACAAGTCAGAGAGTCTACAGAATACATTAATAAAAGACACTTGAGCAAAACAAATGATACAAACTATGAAGGCCCAGCATAGAACAGAGTCTATTAAAAGGTACCAATCAGAGGTTTAGAAAATTTAAAATTCTTTTGTAACTATTGGCAGCAGATGTGACCAATGTGAGGACAACGTATCAGAACCAGGGCACAGGGCAGTTGTTAGTGATCAATTACACAGAGACACCTTAGAAACAATAATACAAAATGAAAAATGGACCCAACAGCTGCTGGATGATGTAAAGAAGACTAACTAGAGTTTGAAAAATCAGAAAATACCACAAGTGGCATTTAAAAAAACCTGTTTACTGAATAATAGCAAAAAAATTTTCCAAATATGTAGAAAGAGTCTAACAAACAGTTAAATGAGACACATAGAACCCCAAAAGGCTGCAATTAGAAAAGGACCTCTCCATGACACAGCATAGGCAAAATCCCAGATGTCCAAAACAAGAAGAGAATCTTAAAAGTGGTAAGAGAAAGGCAATAAATCACTTGTAAAGCTAAACCCATTAGAATTACAGCAGCATTAAAGCCAGAAGAGAGTGGAATGAAATGTTCCAAGCCCTAAAAGAAAGCAGCTTCCAGCCCAGACTGATATATCCTGCAAAACTATCTTCCAGAAGTATGAAGTAATGATAAAAGCCACCTAAAGAAACTCATGATCACCAAACTAGCACTCCAAAATTTCTCAAGGAT
>PVJX010031680.1:0-21013 GCA_004027295.1 Dolichotis patagonum
GATAATATCTCAGTTTTAGTTTCTTAACTTTGAACAATATTCCTTGGTAAATAAATTGTCAGCATGTAGCAGATCTCTGGAAAAGGCACACAGGAACTTTGCACAGCACATTTGCAATTTTTCTGTAACATTAAAATTATTTGCAAGTTAAAATTTTATTAACAAATCTGTATCATTTATAACCTTTTTTTTCTTCTTTAAATTAAAAAAAAAACCCAAATCAGTGGAAACCCACAGCTACACCTGTGCACACAAGAACACAGAACTGAGCTGCAATGATTCTTTGATAGATGAAACAAAAAAACAGCAAGTGTAATTTCAGAACCATCACTTAGAAAGAGGAGGAAGCAGAGTTTGGGAGAAGGGCCTGAGGGGCTTCTGCATACTAGACATGTTCCCTTTGTTGAATTGGAGTGATGGTAGACATCTGTCTTCACTTTTTTGGGGGGGTGTAATTTGCTGAACTGTACTTTTTGTCACCCTACCCTAGCATAAAAATTTTTTAAAACACTTTCATATTACTGGTAAATTTTTCTGTGTTACTGGCAAAGGTTAGAATGAAGAGAACATATGGAAATACATCAGGAAGATGAATAGTAGAAGGATCTACACAGATCCCGATATAGCATTTATTAATCATAAGAATTTCTGAGTGGAAAGCATCTTGGGAATCACTGAGGCTAGTAGTTTTTCACTGAGGTTGCTTTTCAGGTTCTGCTGTGGTGGCAGGAGGGAGGGTCCAGACAGCAGTGTCTCAGCCAAATTCCTCAGAGGATTCTGATGTGCAGAATGTACCCAGGAGGATGAAGTGATTCTCAGAGCCAGAATATTCTAGAATATTATGGAAATTACAGATAAACCATATTACTGGCCTCTATTCCATATACAGGCTAATGTTCCAGTCAACAATTAAAGAAGTTTCAATTCCATGAAAGAAAGTATCAATGGGTTCTACCAACACTAATAAACTGATAAAACACATTTTCCATGATCACAGCTTTTTGAACCATAAAAACCAATTTTTCCAACAGATTTTAGATTTCATACTTCTAATATAACCTTAATACATTTGTTACCTCTCAAATGCCTGAGGCAGAAGACTGTCAGGATCCTGGTGGGGCCATGTTCACTCCTTTTATGCTGTGGCTGCCTTTCTAGCCCTGAGTACTGTGTGTGGGTTGGCTCAGAGGAAGCAAGTATGTAACACATGCAACACACAGAGTATAAGCCCTTGCTAATCTATCAAAACAGTTCATTTCAAATTCAAATATTCTGAAGTCCACAAACTTGAACACATAACCCAAACATCAAAAGGCCAAATAAAATATTTTTCCACATTAAATACAAATTTGGCTGTAATACAATGTAGTTTTCCTGCACAATTAATTACCTTCCAGTTGAAAAAACCTTGGCTCAGAAACGTTTGTTTACCTGAAAGGACTGGTACCAGCACTGAGTCCAGGATCCTTCTACCTCACATTACAGTAGGAAAAGCCCATGGTGACACTGAATACAAACTTACATTGCATAGCTGAGACAGTCACTCTTTTCTTCTGTACTGTCATGGACAGAAATTTTGCACCAATAATTCATTATGCTGCAAAGCCTATAACACAGGCAAGAGCAGAGCAATGTAAATGTCTTGAAGCTTAAGAATTTCCAAAGAATTATCAAAATTATGGCCTGGGATTCAACCATTATTATTATTCCTGAAATTATCCCAAATTTAGCACTCACATTCTTTGTCACATCGAAGCAGTTAACTTTATTTCTCACTCAGTGTAGAGGCCTAGGTTACAAAGTTGCTTCCATTTGTCCAAAAGGGGAGACATTTGAATAAATTATCCCGTTGCTCCTTTTTTCTTTTTTTTCTCAAATTTTGCAAATACTAAAATAAAATTATCACAGTGGTGCTCAATAAATATTGTTTATTTGTGGCAGTATGTCTGGGAGTACAACCATGGATGTGCAGCAGATGAAAATTAATCAGAGTTGAAAACTGAGGGGCTGCTTCTTGGTCAGGTTCCAGAGAACCTCAAGAAACCAGCAAGCAATTGAGACTTCTGCAGTTATTTGTGACTCAAGGACATAAGGACAAAGACCAAAAGGAAAAATATTTTGCAAATTATTGTATAGGAGTGTTTGTCAGGAGACAAGACAGGAATGGGATGGTTTGTTAGGTGACACGTGGCAACCTAGTTTAGGCAATCTTAACAGGACAGAGGGGACACAATGACCAATGCAAACTTCTCTGATAATAATGTGTTCTTCATCTTACTGACTATTGTCCTGAAGATTCTGCTCTAAATTCTGACCATGCATTCCAGAACATGGGAACAGTTGTTTCCTAAAGTCTATTTTTTATGGTACCCTTTTGACCAGAATCTCTTCTCAGTATGGTGTTTTGGATCTTGTGTGCTTTCATCAAAATGTGTTATTAGTGGTATCTCAGTTCATGAGCTAAATTTGTTTTATGATTTTGGGCAAAAAGATTATAATTGGTTGTGTCTGTCACCCAATATGGAGTTTGTTGATGGAAGTGAGATTTTGTTAAACACATTTATTTGAGAATTGAATTGTTTGTGAACAGAAGAATTCATGAACCAAATTATTACTGAAACTATGAGAGTTAGAATTCCAATGATAGGGTTTAAGAATAAGAGATTTCTTTTTATTGATTAAATTTCTGAACCAAATGTGACTCTCAATATTATATGTTCTTTATTTCTCTTTGAATTACTTTTATGCAAACTACATATTGTAGTCTTTTGTTCTCTCACATTTATTTCCTTCTTGAACTGAAACCCAATATGATTTCCATCAATTAGACAATCCTTTCCCTTTACTATCAGATTATCTCCACTCTCCATGTTTCTTCAAACAACAAAGTGGCTTGGAAAAACCTAGATGATTCATTGACCTTGTGCTAATCAAAGCTAATAGAAAGTCTCAACCATTGTTCCTAAAAAGAAATGCCCATATGGAAGACAATCAAGTGCATGGTTGGGGAAATGAGATGATGCTTTATTTTGTTTGTTCTCAGTTTAGAAATCTAGTCATTATGACAGGTGAGAACAATGTACCAGAATTCCATAACAATGTATGGAGATATATCAAGTCAGAACTTAACAGGCCCCATGATTCTGAGATTTATCATGAAACCTGAAAAATACATCTACAAAAGTCACAAAAAGTCAGAACTAGTGCAGTTCAATGTTTTTATTAAAATTTACAGGTGAAGAACCTCTTCAAGAACCCTAAAATTTTCTAAACATTTCTGCCAAAACCAACTGTTTCTTGAAATTTCTTCCATTTACTTTAAGCATTAATCTTTCTCTTTTTCAATGTGAATATCTCTACATAGCTGAGGCTGTTAATGGTTTTCAAGGAAGAGAAATACAACTATGTTAGCACTGAATACAGCAGAAGATTAAGAAGTACAGTTCTTTCTTTATATCCAAAGAAGATTTATTCCAGGACCTGTCCCCCTGATACCAAAATCTATAGGTAATCAAATGCTTTATTCTAAAAATGACATAAAATTTTCATTTAAATCATGTATATCCATTATACTTTAAAATATATTTATCCTGTGTATTTTAAGTCATTTTTTTTCATATGATACCTAGCACAATATAAATGCCATGTAAGTAGTTTGTACATGTAGTGTAGGGAATAATGACAAGAAATCAAAAAATGTGCATGTTCAGTACAGGCAATTTTTTGAGTAGTTTTAATCTGTGGTTACTTGATTCTTGAAAGTCACATGTACAATGGACCAACTGTACTGACTATTCTAGGGACAGCATTACTATCTGTTCCCACCATTAAACCTGGTAATATAGGAAGAGATCAGAACAATCTGAAGCATCATGTCCTTCCATATTTCGATGCAGAATTAAGATTTGTTATTTTCAAGGATTTTCACTCCGTATCACTACCTTAAAGATTAATTTAGGGGGCTGGGGATTTAGCTCAGTGGCATAAGTACCTGCCTTGCAAGCATACAGTCATGAGTTCCATCCACAGTACCAAACAAATAAAAAAAAGAAGAAGAAGAAGAAGAAGAAGAAGAAGAAGAAGAAGACGAATTTAGTGTTCTGAATACAGCCCTTATGAAATTCAAGTTCTGGAACTAGTAAATAACATAGCATGGTAAATCACAGCAGAAAATATGGTCAATATGTCCAATTACAGAGAGTGAAATTGTAGTTTCACAATGGAGATACAAAGAATTTCTGATTTCTGACAAGAAACTGCTTTATAAGCCTCAAGTAAATTTGCCTTAATTTGTTCTAGGTATACTGAGATTGCAAACAATGGCAGTGTTCATGGTATATCTGCATAGATTTAGATTTGACCAAACCAAGTACTTTGTATACATTACAGCATTTTTGAGTAAAAGAGTTTTAGAATTTGTTGTGAATTTCCATCTTGAAATGTTTACATAATAATAAGTGAAAAACAATTTCATTTACTGGAGGACATATTCTTTTTGACTGACAAGATAAGCACTATAAACAAAGTTTTCTTACTTTCTCAATGATGTCTACATTGGTAACTGCCAAATTAAAAATGTAAGAATTAAATTTTGGCAAAAATTTATGCTAATTATACATCATTGAAAGACATCTAGTTGGTGCACATCAATTGCCACTCGGGAAGCTTCTTGCTGGTAACCAGCTCAGTTCTAGGAGGCAGCAGCCAGCCTTGCCCCCATGCAGCCATCTGGGATGCTTCCAAACTCTGGTAACCAGCATGGGCTGGGAAAAGCTGCAGCCAGCCCCTCACTGGCACACTCAGTGGCCACTATCAGGTACTTGTAGCCAGCACTGGCTAGGAGAACTACATGGTCACACTTTGGAGAAATGCAGCTAGTTCAGCAAGTACCTGGGATGGCACTACCCACTTGTCTGGAAGAACCCAGGAAAATGTTGAGACAAAGAAGGAAGAGGCAGTCTCTGGCCTCCAATTCATGCAGAGCAAGTCCAGGAGATGTAAACATGGAAGAGATTGGGACTCACACACCTGAAGTTTTTGAAATGATGGCAACTGAAGTAAAGAAACAACCTTATGAGGCCATAAAAGAAATCAGAACAGAAATACTATGTAGGTGAAAGAAAAACTGCAAAACAATAAATGAATTGCTAAGCCTCTCTAAGGAAGACATAGGTAAAAATAGAGAAGCATAGGAAAATGAGAGAAACTTTGAATGAACAATATAAGAAAGATTTATAATTCATGAAACAGACTCATAGAGATATCCAGGAAATTAAAAACTCCATTGAAAGCTGGCAAAACCATTTGAAAGAAATTGAAGATAGATTTTCAGAACTTGAAGACAAATTTGCAGCTAGCAATCATAAAAGGAAAGATTTCTTAAAAATAACAAGGAACCAGGAAATAATAATTGAATAGCCCAAGATGATGCAAAGAAAGATAACTTGAGATTAATAGGTGTCAGCAAAAAGCAGGAGTCAACACAAATGACATAAAAAGATTATATACAGAAGTAACAGCAGAAAACTTCCCAAGTATGGGAAAAGGACCTGACATACAGATAAGTGAGTCATATAGAACTCCAGATAGTCAAAAACAAACTAAATCTCCAGCTAGACATACAATAAAGATCCAGAAATTCAGCAAAAGTACAGAATATTAAAATCTGTTAGAGAAAAAACCAGATCAATTACAAAGGAAAACCCATCAGAATCACAGTAGACTTCTCAACAGAAACCTTTAAGGCAAAGAGGTTGGAGTGAAGTATTCCAAGTCCTGAAAAAGCAACTTAAAACCCATATTGATGTGCCCTGAAAAACTCTCTTTCAAAAATAATGGAGAAAAAATATACCTCCATGATAAAGAACAACTGAAGTAATTCATGACCATCAAAACAACACTACAAAATTACTGAAGAGCATTTGAGAGAGAGATAAAACTGACCATGGTTCCAAGAACAGTGGCAGAGGGGAATACTGAGCAGAGCAGATATTCGAGTGAAGGGGAAAAGTAGGCAATCAATGGCAGGGAAATAGCATGACAGAGATGAGCCAGAGATGTTAGCCATAACCATTGATTTAAATGGCCTCAATTCACCAATAAAAAGAAACACAGGCAGAGTGATCAGGCAACAGGATCTATCAACATGCTTTATACAAGAAACACATTTAACCTGAAAGAAAATTCATAGACTGAAAATCAAAGGAGAGAAAACAATACTCTATGTGACAGGGAACCAGAAAAAAGTAGGGGTAGCTTTCCTATCAAGTACAGAATGGATATGAAGTATATGGAATTTTTATACAATGAAAAGCTACTCAGCTATAAAGAAAGATAACCTCAAGATTCTTAAAGATAAATGGATACAACTTAAGATGGTACTATTAGGTGAATGGTTAAGAGTCACATGGGTGAACATTGTGTTGCGACCCCAGTATAAAGAAACTAAAAGAGTTAGTGGGATCCAAAATGCATAATAGATATTGTGACAGTGAAAGGGAAGGATGTGTCTAAAAAGGGACAGACATTGGCCATTATTAATCTATTCACATATTTTGAAACCTTGTATTGTTTTCATTTCATTGTGTTCTTTTTGTTTGGTTTTATTCTATTTTGTTTTGCTAGATTTTATTATATTTGGTGGCATGGACAGCTATTTCAAAGATAACAAAATATATTATGGAAGCCATTATTGGTTCCCTATTATCTTGTTTCAAAGCCCTGCATTGCTTTAATTGTTTTTTTTAATTGATCTTATTTAGTTCTGTTTTGTTTGATTTTATTATGTCTGATGGTATAGGCAGTTATTTTGAAGATAAGAAGAGGCATTATTGTAGCCATTGTTCATTTTTTTATCTTGTTTTAAAGTCCTGTATCATATTCATCTTTCTGTTTTGATTGACTCTATTCTATTTCACTTACTTTTATTCTATTCAAAATGAAAAAAAACTTTTAAAAATATAAAAATAGAAAGAAAGACATCTGCTCCTACTCAGGCTGAAAAGATGTGTGTGTGTGTGTGTGTGTGTGTGTGTGTGTGTAGGCAAAACATTCTTGTTTAGTTGATGTCACAGAGGGGTAAATGTGGAAAGTTTCTGTTCATTTGATGACTTATCTATGTGAGTGAAAACTTAAGAACATGTAAGTTTAGGATAAGTAACCATTATCAAAAGATAAGTGGAAATTTATTGACATAAGAGATTGTCAGGAATCCAGAAAATGGTGATTTAAGATTATGGACTTCAGAATTTTTAGAATTAAAAAAAGTTATTCAAGATACAGGAGGCCTCCCAGGGAAGATTGCCCATGGTGCAAACTGTTACACTTCTCGTAGAGCTTTGCCTTCTCCTGGAGAGAAGTGAACCTAAGCAAACCCCTCTGCGGTGGTTACACAGTCAGCAATTCTCTAATCTGCATGAAAAGCAGGAAGGTCACCTGGTGTTTTTTTAAGGGGGTCATCCATAAGTACTTCTGGTTTATGAAGTTATAATTTATCAAGGATTCAAAATTTATCTCCAAAAACTTCTCTTTTAAAAGTTTATTCATAAGGACATTTTAACAGACTTATACCAATTCCATTAGAATGGTAGCAACAAAAATGTTAAATGGGGTAAAGAAGAAATCTGATACATTCTCTCACATGAAATATAGTTTAATCTGCAATCTTCTGTAAAAAACAAAGTTCTACAGGAGGAATCCCTAAGTCAGGTTTCACAGGACAGATAAACATATAGAAGAATTCTCACTCAGCAAAGGACAGTTCTTACTCACCAAAGCACACAGAAAATAGATGTCTCTGATATAAACTGGTACACACAGCACACTCTCATGTGTGGTTGTAGCCATGGACATAAAGTAGACCAAATGAGACACTAGCATAATGGTAAATATCCTAATAAAAAGAGCATCCACACTCTATTTCAATCCTTAGAAAGAAGAGAAGGAGGCAGACAAGCTTTCTAAATCATGATGTATTTGGGATTGTGTATTAGGTAAATAGTACTATAATAGTCTCAGAAAACAGTATCTGTATCAATGTCACCTTTTAACAACTACTCTCTTTTATCAATTGCATTGTCCTCTTCATGTAATACGTAAAATTATCACATGCTTTTCTTTTCTACATACAATATTTATTTATATACTTACTTGTATGCAATATCTTTTCCATATAGTATCTCTGTTTCTGTATGTGTGATTATCTGAGTTCCTAACATGGAGGCCTCCAGGCAACATAATTGGCCAAACTCCAAGAACTTGCAGTAGTTTTAATGTCTGGTAGAGGAGAAGGTGCCTACCTATCCTAAGTTCCCTTAGACAAATCACCACATGGATGTGAAAATTGGGCTAAGTTAAACTACACAAACTATTTTGAGAACTATAATGAGCTAATTTGACTAGTCATGTGAGACAAAGGTTTGGGAACAACTACAAGAACACCTGTTAGGACCCTGGAGGGGTCTAGATTCCATGCTTAACTCTGTGGCACACCTTATATTCATAAAGTGAATGGGTTAAGCTCTATCAGTAGTATTTTTCCTGCAGTGTTCTGTAAAAACTATGTTTTTCAAATGTATATGTCAGTGAAACAGAAATTATGAATCAATAATAAAAAGAAATGATACCTTTAAAGTCTTTATTGTTGCTTTCTCTGTAGTGTTGGGATTCATTGACCAAACTTGAATTGTCTTCCCTTGAGTAGCAAACCCCACAAGCCATTGATTCCCACCTCAAACATGCATCCTTTCTATTTTAATACTGGTTATCTCTATATCTTTTCAAAAGTGTGTGTGTGTGTGTGTATATATTCAGCTAAACAAAGAAATAAGGAAAGTACTGGTACTCCCCAGGATAGCATCATTTGCAGTATCCTGAATGTGGCTAGTTTGCCCAAAGGCCAAACATGCTCCGTCGCAGAACAGAGACCTACTAACATAAACACCTTCTGCTCTACTCTGAAGAGGTCTCTGGCCCACAAGTAGCTGAAACACTCATAGACTTCAGCAAGATGAAAATTGAGGCTCTGGCAGGACAAGATGAGAACAAAAGTACCACAGTCAATTTAATGTTTTTCAGGACAGTTTTATACCCACATTCTTTTATGAATGATACAACAGTTTAAAGGCTTCTAATATAGAAATATAACTCTTCTGGCTGAAGTAGCGCAGGAAGCAGGAGTCCATGAATTCTCACCCACATCCCTGTGTCTCCACAGTGGTTTCTCTGAGGCTTCATATCACAGAATATTTAGAAATTCAAGATCTTAGGTTGTATGCACTAAACTTTATTTTCCTGAAATTCGTATGTTGAAAGTCAAACTCCCAGTATGATAGTCCTTGGAGATGGCACTTGTCAGAGATAAAGTAGATGAGATCAGAAAGGTGGAGCAACCAAGCTGGAATCAGTGCCCTTAAAAGAGGAAAACTTCAGAGATGCACTCCACAATGAGAGGGCACAGCATGAAATAGATCATGGAAGCCAGCATAGAGCCCTACTCTTGAGCTACAGCCACAGCCTGAGCAAATAGTTTGTATTGGCAGCCTGAATTAATGCACAGGTCAGTAAAATACTGTCATCACTTTCAGTAACTAACAAAGCTTCAAAATAACTCCTAGCAAGTATGAACAGAGAAGCAGTAAACTAAAAGAAACCTTAGAAAGATTAAAACATCCAGCCATCACTTTTGTGTTAAAGTTGCATAAAATGGAAAATAAGACACGTGGGAGGCAAATAAAAGGGGACAGAATTCCCATTCAATTCTGTATCACAGACATCCACAGCACAAAGCTTTGATAATTATATCTGACATGGAACAAACAACTTCTCACATGGTTTCCAGAATGCTGAAAAATTAAAGTGATGCTTGGTTATAAAGCAAAATTTAATTTGTGCACCTATGTGAAAGAAAGATGAATGCTTGTTTATCAGTAAAATAATTGAATTACAAAAAGGAAATGCTCAGTTAATCTACACTTTCATGGAAGGATGGGTGTTTTGAAAATATGTCAACATCATTGAAACAGGGACCAGATTTTCTTCACGACAAAATAACTCATTAACGAATGTTGCTTCAAACAATAAAAGTGATGCTGTGTTGCAACATTTAAATGATATAAAAACAAGAGAAGATTTTTAAAAATGTAAACACAAGTGGAAAATCCCAACTATTTTCAGGCAAAAAGAAGGGCTCATCAACCTTCAATTATTTTGTTTTAACAACAAAATAAAGAATGAATAACTAACTGAAGCAGACTGCTTAATGTAAATGTTTATGCAATTAAGAAATGAAAACATCCAGGCCCAGCAGAGAATGAACTATATAATTTTCAGTAAATGGTTATAATTTATATCAAGTGAAAAGCCAATTTTGAGAACATGGGATATAGCAAAGATTCATTTCATGTCTCACATCTAACCATGTTGTTAATGATTTTGAACACTAGACTATGAAATTCCTTCTAAATTATGGGATGATTTCTTTCTATAAGTAGTTTTATTATTTAAAAAACTCAATGAATTTTCACAGTGATAATCTCCATATGTTATATCTATTTATTGATCTGAATTATTTTGATTTCATTATAAGTTGATAAATTATGCTTGTAAATTTTGCTATGATTTAGGGATTCAGTCATGTAATACATTAAGCTAAACTCTTTGTTTTATCTCTTTGGTTACAGACATTTGAAATTTACTGTTAGCAATTGTGAAGTACAGATTGTCATTTACTGTATTCTTTACCCTGTGAAAGTTGCTTCAGAAATTAAAAAAAGAACACTTCCTGTGTGAGACTGTACTCTTTGACCATCATCACTTCCACCACTCAGTGTTTGCCAACCACCATTTTAACCTCTGTTCTAAGAATTCAGCCATTTTAGATTTCACATGTAGTTGAGAACATTTAATGTTTTTCTTTCTGTTCCTTGATTATTTTACTCAGTGTAATACTCTCGGGTTGCTTTTACGTTGTTACATAAGATAAAAAAAAATTTTTTTTAATTGTTAAACAGCACTCACTTATATAGACACATTATATTTTCTTTATTTCTTATCTGCTGACAGATGATTAATTGAGTTTGCCTATCATGAACAAAATTGCAATAAACATGGGCACACATATATCCTTTTGGAAAACTGATTTCAAATATTCAGAATTTTTTTTGAAATACCTGAAATATTTATAATTTAAGAAGTAGGAAACACGATTGGTACCATTAGATAATTGTTGAAGTTTGTTGATGGGAGTTCATTATATTTGTCTACTTTTTATAAGTTGAAAAAATTTTTTTTCATAATAAGTTTTAATTCTTTTGAAATTAGGTAAATATGGAGATTTGATCCTTTAACAATATAGTTATTTTCAATGAAGATTTAAAATTGCGTATTTAGTGCTTCTGCAGCTAACATGTCTCTTTTGCTTCTTTCTTTAAAGTTTGTCTGTTTCAGTATTGAATATGCTACTAAATGAGCTTCTCTGCATCAGTAAAGTTCTTCCTGGGACCAAGCACATCAACATGGACCTGGCTACTTTACCTCTAACCACTGCCAAGGCTGTACTTCTCCACAATAGATGGTAAATTTGTTTACAGAGTGCAGGCACCTTCTGCTCACTTGTATTCTAGTTTTCAAGGGTTTCCTGTTCCAGAGGTCTCTCAGGATCCTGGGCACTGGGAGTCAAGAAGGTGGGCAAATTGTTTCTTTGTGCAGGCTCTTCGGTTCCACCATGGCAGTGGCCAGATCTTGGGGGCTGTTCTCTGGTTCTCCTCTTGGCTCACTCCTGAGGAAGGTGCTTGCCAAGAGGGCAGACAAGTTGCTTCTTTGTGCAGGCTCCAAGGTTCCACCGTGGCCATGGCTGGATGTTGGGGGTTGTTCTCTCAAGTATTCAGAATTGAGAATGGAGTGTATAAGTTTTTAAAAACTTTCTCTCTAGCTTGTTTAGCTATTACTATAATCTTGGTGATAGGGCTATAAAGTCAAATGATCTCATACTCGAAACGGACCTTAAAACCAGTTTCTCACTTAAAAAGATTCGAAACAGTGCAAAGAAAGTGCTTGATCCCCAGAGATGAAGCATAACAACTAAATCATTAGCTCCCTGACAAATTTCCAGTGATGAAGTAATGATATTCACCTCTGAAGAACACATTAAAGCCTGACTCAAGGGAAGATGCTGAATTTTTTTTTTTATTTTAATCCAAAAATAACTCACTTAACATCCTAAGAAAAGTTAGATAAACTACACACATAGGCCATTGTTACACAGTACAAATTCTTACTAAAATTGGTAGTAAACATTAAGTCAGAAATACAAGTCTGGCATGTGAAGCATGGTCTGTTATCCTAGCACTATGGGAGGCTGACAAAGCAGAGACTACAGGATCAAGGCCATCCTAGGCAATTCAGCAAGTTAGCAAGAGACTGTCAAAAAAATGAGAAAGAAAAGAAAAAAGAAAGGAAAGGAAGCAAGCAAGCAAGCAAGCAAGCAAACAAGCAAGCTTGTGGATGTAACTCAGGATAAAGGCCCTGGGTTCAATTCCCAGTATCAGAAAAATAAATGAATAAATAAATAAATGCATGCCAATTTTCTACAGAAAACATATAAAGAAACAACTAAAGGTCTTAATTTTTCCAGATTTTCTACCAAATACGTCAATTGCTAGCTTCCTACATCATGTCTAAAATTCCAGTTGATGGGGCAGGAAATTTAGCTCAGTGGCTTAAGCACCCACCTGGCAAGTGTGAGGTCATAAATTTGATTCTTAGTACCAAAACAATTCTACTTGGTGATAAATTTCTCAAAAAAATTTGCTCCAAATATTCCCTAATACATAAAACACAGAGTCCCACCATTTATATGCTGTGATGTAGTCAGTACTATGTCAACAAATAGCAACTACACAGTCTACAGAACAAGTACTAGCAGGTTTGAAAACAAACCAGAGATCTCAGCCTTCAGGGAAGGTAATAAAAGGGGAAAACTCTGGCAGCTATAATAATAATCTCACTATAGAGTAACATCTGATTTCAAGTGGAAGAAAATTTATCTTATGTTCAGCATTTTTCAGAGGCCAAAATAAATTCAACATAAATTTTCTCAGCTTTCTTGAGAAGTAAAATAAGAATCATCTCACCTATACCTCTGGGCCTTGCAAGATAACTTGAATCTTTGGATGGGAAGCTTTCCAGGTCCTAGTGGAGAGTGGTTCACCACAAATGAATTATGAAAACCAGAGGTCTCAAATGGTGCTCATCACCCGTGTTTGAAACACAACACAGCTCTTAAATAGTCTCATCATGAAACATGATTTTTAAGAGGACATTATGACTAAAATGATTTAAGTGTCATTACACTGACATAAGTGCTATCCATACAATTATTTAAAACCAAGTCCTATGCAAGTTGAGCAATTGAAAAAAAATCAAATAAACTGCCTCATGGGAAACAACAGAAAAAAACAGATAAATGACTACATCAATATTTAAAACAGTTTATATATTAACAACATTATCAACAATGTGAAAGTCAATAGAATAAGAGAAAATATTTGCAAATTATGCTTTAGATAGAGGATTAATAATGCAGAAATACAAAGAACTGCAACAAAAACAAAAAATCACTGATTTTAAAATAGGCAAATGACTTGAATATACATTTCTCCAAACATCCAGTGAATCTATTATTTTTTAATAATAATGATAATGTGGCGAGACTGGAACTTCTGTGTGCCACTGGGTACAGCTGCTGTGAGAGACAGTGAGGCAGTTCTTTAAAACTTGAGCATGTTTGCCATGTGACCCAGTAATTCTTCTGGGCTTCTACCCCCGAAGAGATCAATCAGGTATTCATATACTTATAACAGTATTGTTCACAATAATAGAAAGGTGGAAACAACCCAATTTTTATCAGCAGATAAATAGATAAACAAAATGACTATGTACAAGAACAACCAGCTAAACTGATTTCCTAGTCATCCTCACAAAGGAAAGAAATTCAGACTTATGTTACAGTTTGGATGAACCTTAAGGACAATGTGATAATGGATATAAACCAGGAATAAAAATACATTGAATACAATGTGGCTCCATGTATTTGAGTTTCCTAGGATAGCCACATCCAGAGATGCAAAGAAGAACAGTGTTAGTGGATGTTTGACAGAGATGGGTATGGGGATTTATTTAGGAAGAAGAACAATGTGAAAAACAGCTCTGGAATTTAATAATGGTGATAGTTACACAAGGTGAATGTAGTTCATGCCATTGAACTGTACTTAAAAAAAGGAGTTTTAAAAATGTATCATAGTTTACTGATACATACAAGCGTGAAAAGGAAAATTTACTCCTTTGTTTAGTTTTCAGTGTACTAATGATCAATAAAACAGTGACATTTATCCTGTATTGTTTTAAATTTAAATTTAAATTGTTTTAATTTAAATTTTTAACAGATAGTCATAAACATTAAAAAAGTAATAGCATTTCCCCAAAATCAAGATCCACATTTACTTACTTATTCTGGATTTTAATATAAGCATTTCTTTAGCCCAAGGCAAATGGCTCCTACAACTGGTCCCACTATGATTGGGATAATTATCTGTGAAAAAATATAAAAGAAAGGAAAGGAAGAAGAATGAAGAGAGAGAAAGAGATTAGAAGTAAAAATTGTTGGACATCACTTATAAGATATATAGCTACATAATCAAATATCTTCATTGAGATAAACACAAATGTTTTGGCCAGAGTCCCTGAGAGAATATAAACTGCTATACCTTATTACAGTGCTTTTTGAAACTAAATGTAAAATTATGGTGTATGTCACTTGGAGAATGGGCAGAACAATTGAGCAGGTAGCTGGAAAAGCTATTATTCCCCTCAGTGTCACTCCAGGTACTGCTGTGCTGCCTCAGGACCCAGTTCAGGTTCTGGACCCATGAAGGCCAATGTGACATTGCCAAATGACATAAATCTATCCTTAAGAGATAAAATTTTATCCATCACTGCAGAGGAAACAATGCCGATGTTTGGGTGGAAAGATGCAAATCACAAGAACAAAAAGTTTGTAGTTTAATTGAAAATATGACAAAAATAGGGATATAGATTCTCATACCTTTGGAAGATAAAAATACAAAAATAACAAAATGATGGCATGCATCATAAGAACTCAATGATTTTTCCAGAGAGCCAATAACATGCCACTTTTTAGCACGCAATAGAAACTGAATGACTGATAAGAAAAATACCAACCTAAGAACAACCAGATAATTGGTTTACTTATAAATTATGGTTTATTTATAAATTATAAAAATGAACTAGTGTTTTGCATGACATAGACATTAAGAATAGTGGAAATATCCTTGAAAACTTATAATCAATAACTGCAACTGAGCCAGATGAAAGGAAGAAAGAAAACTATATTGTCTTTGTGAAGAGGTAACCTATTTATGTTTGTCTACTGCCTTTTCAAAAACTGAAAATTCTGAGTTTTTTAGTGCTTTCTCAAAATTAGGATCACTATATATAGAAGATCAAGCAAGAAAATTTTGAATTGGACTTTTTCCTCAGATAGTGAGCAGTCCAAAACTACCCTCAAGTGTACTTGATGACATTACATTTCCCTAACCTCTTGATTTCAACTGAGAACAAGTCAACCCTCTTTTGACTTTCCTCACCCTCTCCCTTCCCCACTTCTCTACTCAAACTTTCTCTTTGGTGCCTTCTATCATTTGACCCACAATTTTTCAGTCATCTCTTTCCAGTATCTTTCTTATCTATTTGGGTTGTAATCTTTGTATAACTGTCAGAAGTCCTGCAAAGACATCATGATTTCACATCTCACCTACACCCAGCCTACTCTGTTTATCTGGGCTGGTCATAAATCTTAACCAAATGAAATGTCCTTCTAAAGGACATCATCAGCTTATTTTCCTTTCCAGTTGTTCCTGTCTAGGGACCTTAACTCTTTCTTCTTGGTGCTTTCAAATTGGTGAGGTCGTATTTTATTTTATTTTTTTAGTTTAAACATTACCTTCATTGTAACTGTGGTATACCTATTAAGATAACTGGCATTAACAATATTATTTTTATATACATTTTACCATAATCTACTATATTCTCCTTTAAAATCAGAGTGAAAAACTCAGTTTTCATAAAAAGTAAACTCCACTTAGGCAAAAGAAGTACACAGGTAGATTCTAAGTCTTTGGACAGACATCTGCCAAGTTAGAATTGTAGCACAGTTTGTTAGATAGGAAAGCAACCTCAACCCATGAGTTCAGGGCCTATCCTTTAATTTTTTCACTAGAGATGATTTTAGTAAGTGGAGAGGTGAGCTATGCCTAAGAGTCCCAATTTTGCTGCTTAAGCACACACCTCCTTACACTCTTTACTGAGATTAATTACAAGAGACTACAATCCTGACAAGAAGTTATGGGTCCAAGACATTATCAGATGGTGGCATCAAATTATAAAAGGAAAGGAAAAGGTATACAAATGTAATTTTTAATTTCCAAAAGTTATCCTTTGCATTGAAAATCTTTTCTGTTGATCAGTGTTTATCATTTTGTCTCTCATTTGACAGATTCACATGAATCACTTAGTGTTGACTCTGGATTCCAAGTCAGCTCATTAACATAGTTGCAAAATAAGTTCAAGCCACACCAGGACCTTCATCACTGCAACAGTGATTTGGGGGTCATGGCAGAGTGATTTGTACAGACAGCAAGAAACTCCCTTCGTGGAAGATGTTCCTGTTCAGTGAGAAGCCTGAGAACTTGAATCAGGGAAAGCTCATCATATTAATTATGTTTCTAGAAGAACATTCTGGCTGCTTCAATGTGGAGAACTCTGGTAAAAGGGAGGCTTCTTGAAGTAAGGGGTCATTAGGGATATTGCAGGAAACCAGGGCAGACAAGCTTGGACAGGGAGATAAACCTAGGTGATAGCACAAATGCTATCATGTTTAAGGATTCAGAGGGATACATTTTTATTAAAAGAATGAAGAAGGTTCTCATCTGTGACAAACTTTCCCACCCTCTTTGAGTCTTCATTATGCAATAATATATTGTCCTTATGTTCTCTTATACAGTTTTAGAGATAGAAAACCATTTTTCTTCATCCCCCAGACCTCAGAGGGAATGTGGAACTTCAGCTGCCTGGCCCCTTCCTGGGCCACTCCCTCCCCAGAACTCAGAGGGAATGGGGAGCTTCAGTTGCCCTTCCACCCCTCAAGCTTCTGGACCTAATATTGTTGTGGATCTTCCACTGTCCCTCCTCCTCCCAGGGCCTTTTACCATAGTGTATTAACCTTGCTAGGCTGATGGGACACTCGGTAACCTCTCATCCAAACAGAGGACTTCAGCAGGGTTCCATCAGTGTGGTGAGTTTGTTCCTAAAATAGAGGACTTCAGTGGGTAAACAGGAGCAGTAGAGAAGTCCCCTCTAGCTGTAGGATCTTGGTGAGCCTAAAAGACTGTGGTGAGTCTTTCCTCCATACAGAGAGTATCAGTTGGGTTGAAGTGAGTGCCAATAAGGTCTCCCTGAACCTGGAGGATATCAAAAGGGCTTACAAGACACTCAGTGACACAGTAGGGTCCAAGCTTAGCCATATACTATAGACAGATGGATCTGGTGACCTGGAACAACCTTAAGACATAGTAACAGCAGGAACTAAGGGTAGACTTACATCAGTCCTCCTAGGCTAGCCAGACTAGCAAAAGTACAGGACTCACCAAACAGGCCCTGCAGGAGAAATTTAGGAGAGTGGCCCTCCTTTTCACTGTGGCACCCAGCAATTGGACAAATATCAATCACACAGCATAACCCTAAGATACACACTATTGACAATAGAGACTAGTGAGATTGAAAGCCCACATATTAACCCAAAAGGTAAGAGTGACAAAATGAAAAAGCAAAGTGCAATTTCAGATATCTAGCCCATCAGGAGCAAGTACAAGAGACATTGAAATAGAGGACATTAAAAGTCATACACCTGAAATTTCTGAAAAGATAACAAGTGAAATAAAGAAACAAACCCATGAGACTGTGTAGGAAATTAGATTACAAATAATTTCCCATATAAAGACAGAAATCACAACCTTAATAAAGGAGTTGCTCAACATAGCTAGAAAATATATAAATAAAAAAAGCACAGGAGCATGGGAAAATGATTGAAATCTTGAATGAACAGTATAGAAAAGAATTAGAATGCATGAATCAAATTCAAAGATATATCCAAGAAGTAAAAAATTCTATTGAAAGCTGGCAAAACTATTTAAATGAAGCTGAGGATAGAATTTTGGATTTTGAGGACAGAATCACAGCTAGTGATCATGAAAGGATAGAATTTTTAAAATGACAAGGCAGCATAAACTGACAATTCAACAGCCTCAATATAATGCCAAGAGAAACAATATAAGATTGATAGGCAACAATGAAGATGCAAGAGTCAAAGCAAATGACATCAGTAAACTATTCACAAAAGTAATACCAGAAAATTCCCTAAATATGGGAAAAGAATCTTATATATAGATAGGTGAGGCATATAGAATACCAAGCAGTCATAGCCAACATAAATCTACACCCAGACATATAATAATTAACATCTCAGACATACAGCATAAAAACACAATACTAAAATCTGTTAGAGAAAAGGCACAACTCACCTTCAAGGAAAGCCCATTGGAATCATGGCAGGCTTTTCAGCACAAATCCTCAAGTTAAGATGAGCTTGGAGTGAAGCCCAAGCCCAACTTCAAGCCCTGAAAGAAACAACTTTCAGCTCAGGTTGATATACCCTGTAATATTTTCTTGAAATTAAATGGAGAAATAAGATACTTCTATGACAAAGAATAACTGAAGAAATTCATGTCTACCAAACCAACCCTAGAAACAGTACTGAAGGAATACTACATAGAAATAAAAATGACTACAATTTCCTCAACAACAAAAGAAAGAAACTACCAGACAAGGCAAGCAATTAAACAAGCGGTAAAAGCAGAAAACTAACAGCAGGAAAATAATGCAACAAAGTTGAGCCAGTAATAGTAGTTCTATTCATCTGTCTTAGTTACTTTTTACTCATTGCTGAGACAAAATACTTGATGCCCAAAGTTGGGAAAGGGAAGGTTTTTTTCTTACAGTTTTTGGAGGTTTCAGTCCATACTAAGTTGGCTCCAAGGCAGGGTGGCATGGCGGGGCCGCAGTTCATGGTGGCTGCAAACAGCAAGCTGAAACCAGCAAGAGAGAGAGACACACCTTCTTCCTGCCATTACATCACATCCTGGCTCCACCCTTAGGAGTGTATAGCACTGACACCACCAATCCAAACACTAGACAATGAACCAGTCACAAATGTACATGCAAATACATGAGGCCTGGGGGGCCACCGACATAAACCATGACATTCTACCCCTGGCCCCCAGAGACTCATGTACAACCTTTATACAAAAAGATATTTTGGAGATTTCCATCTCCAAAAGTTGCCAAAGTCCTAACATTTTCAGCGTTGCTGAGAAGTCCAAGTCCCAAGTCTCCTCCAATATCTATAGCAAACTCTTACTGTAACCCCCTGTACAAGTGAAACAAGGTTAAACATTTCTGAAATGCAAAGGCACAAAATAAACATCCCCATTCCTAAAGATACAAATGGGGGAATATAAAGCACTGGAAACAAGGCAAGTCCAACATCCAGCAGGGCAAACATTAAGTCCTAGAGTTCCATGCTCAGCATTTGAAGTAATCTGGTTGCAAGCTCCAAAAGGTTGGGGGATTCCACCCCCACAGCACTTCCAGGGATTTCAGCTCCCACAGCTTTTCTCTTAAACCTTCTCTGCTCAGTTTTTGCAGCTTTCCTTAGATAATCCACGTTCTTGGCTTTTCCAGTCTTCTGGGGTCTCCACTGCACCTTTGGCTTCACCCTTACATCTTTACAAATTGCACTCTCAGGGGCACACTGCTTGGCCTCCCAGACCCTTTGCAATCAAGGTGGAAGCCTTCTTACCCTCAGAATTTGTGCATTTTCCTTGCACCTAGAATCAGCACCATGTGGACGCCGCCAAGGCCTGCTGACAGCCAGAGCAGTAGCCAGGTTTTTCTCTCTCTTGGCTGTAGGAGTCAATTGCCTAGATCACTGGGCTCTGTGAACCCAATTGTGAAGAAAAGCTTTTCTATGTTGCTGCCATTCCAGAACCTCATGTGGCTGCCGCCATTCTGGAACCTCATGTGGCCTCCTGTGCCATTCTGGAGCATGGTCTGAAGCTTTCTCATCTGAGAAAATTCTTTCACTTTTGCAGTTTTGGGGCTGTAAAGGGTGGAGACCCACTGCTTCCTGGGATGCCCCCTGGCCATCTTTCTTATCTCTCTGTTTCTTCTCAGCAATCCAAGTCTCGGCACTATCATTACAATCCACAGCTTTACTGGAGTTTTCCTTCTGGCCAAATTCACAGTGTTTTAAATTATCCTGATGGGCTCTTTGTTCTTGATTAGCAACATAAAGCTGGCTAAAAGCCCCCAACAATAGCCATGCCACAGCCTCAATGTTTGACTGCCTTGAAATTTCCTTTGCTAGATTAATCAGTCCATTACCCTTAATTTCAGTCTCAGGCAAAGTCTCTGGGCATGAGCACAATGCAGACAAACTTTCTGCCAAGCCACAACACACATCATAGGGAATCCAACAACCAATATAGTCCTCCTTCCCAGCAGAAACCTTGCAAGCCTAGTCTTTACCATCAGGCTTTCTATCAGCCTTCTGGTTTCCTGAGCTCTGACCAGAATCTCCTCTACAGAACAAGCTAAGTTACTCTAGCTCTGTGCATCCAGGCAACATGTCCGAACCTTTCCAAACTATGTCCACAAGCCATTTCCAAAGCCTCTTGAAAAACATGGTCAGGTATAGTCACAGCAATGACCCCACTCCTCTGTACCAAATTCTGTCTTAGTTACTTTTTACTCATCGCTGAGACAAAATACCTGATGCCCAAAGTTGGGAAAGGAAAGGTTTATTTCTTACAGTTTTTGGAGG
>PVJX010031681.1:0-21032 GCA_004027295.1 Dolichotis patagonum
GTGTTTGTCATATTTTTAAAAATGAAACTAAATGATGTCACCAAGAGAATGTTCATGTAGAATGTCCGTCAAGAACTAACATATCGTGGTCATGAGAAAAAGACAATGACTCAAAAGACGGGAATTAGTCAAGAAACATTTCAAGATAGCATTGTGAAAATTATCTCAAGATTGGCTATTGATGCTGTTCAATATTCCAGACAGAACTACTGAGGTTCGCTGCTGAGACCTGAGTGTGACTCATCAATAGAAGTGCTGTGCATGCAGGAGATCAGTCTACATACAGAGGATTAGAAGCCCTAACCAGGTTGGGTTGAAGAGAAAACAGCTGGACCCAGCAGATCTACTATGCAGATTCAAGAGGTGAAAAGAGGATATTAAAGTACTTACAAATGGGATCTTTAGTCAACCACTATAATCAGTTAGCTATTAGGACAACATGAGGACTTTAAATGTACACTGCAATCAGAAGAGACAAAGGGAAATTTTGAGAGGCATAGTTCTGGGAACACAAGAATGGACAGGACCCAGAGCACAGTACGAAGGAGACCACGTACCAGGAGGGAGATGGAGACTGTGTCCAGATGCGGAAAGTGTTCTGAAAGTTGGAAATTTCTCCTCATAACACTCAGTGCTCTACGTAAAGTAGCAACTGAAATCATCAGCAAAAGTTTAGGAAGAGAGAAAATATTCATAAGAGAGTCACTTCATCTATAGAAACAAAACATGAACAGAGACAAGATGGTTTTGCCTAAGAAACCAAAATTGTGAATAGGTATAAAATAGAAATTAATTTTCCAAAATAAATGTTTCACATAAAAGATAGTAATACACATACAGAAAAAGTCAAATCTGGAGGGTAAAGGAGACAATGGAAACATGAGTGCTTACAGCACAGTATGAGCTTCTGAAGATACATACTTATGGACTCAAGACTAGCTCTGTTTTCCAAGTAGAAGTCATTAGGTATAGTCCACACAAAAAATTGTGCTTTTGAGGAGTTATGTGTTATGTAGGATTAAATCTAATTATCAACAGACCTTACTCTGTGATTATTAACTAATCCAGCGCTGTTAAAAGTGTAGAAAAGCCGAGATATTAGGGAAAAGGTGATACCGCTAAGTCTTGCCTATTAATTCTCTCTATGCATCAATAAGGCACATTGAGTTAATTTTCCTTCTCTTTCAAGTAGTTAAATTGGAGAAATACATTTTTCCAAGTTCCAGCCTCTCAGCCTTTAAGGGTTACAATGACACTAATTTATGCCTTATGTTTTTATTGTTAATGCCCTAGTTAGGAAGCGAAGCATGGAAGTGACAGAGCGTCCCGGAGACGTTGCATGAGTTGTGCACCCATGCGAGATTCTGGCTTGGAGCAGAGCAGTGGAAACTGCACCCCCAGCTCTCCATTTTTCTGCCCTGCAGTGCCTTCCTGAGGGTGCAGTCTGGGGAAACTCCACAGCCATCTGTTGGGGTTATTTCAAAGGATGTTTCCAAAACTCTCCCTCTCTGTGTTTTAAGATGGAAGCTTGTAAGCATTTAGCTTTCACCCTTGCCCCGACTCCACACATTCACAGTAGCTGCTGTGCTCCACTGAGCGCCCAGCCTTGCTGGCTGCTGCCTTTGCTGTGTGGCTCTGCCCTGGGGAGCTGCATTCTAGCTGCAAAGGAGGTGGCATAGGGGACTCAGGAGCGGGGGGGGGGTTTGAGATGAGCAAAGACACCACAGCCCCAAGGAGAAGGTGCTCTGAGAGCAGCTATAAAGAGAAAAGGCAGCAAAAATACCAGGCAGAGAAAGGAGTACAGGTGAAGAAACTGACGAGAGATGAGGGCAGTTTTAAAACTGCCGAGTTGGAGTTGGGTGCTTGAAGAGTGCACATAAGTGTGACAGAAGAAAAACTGGATAATAGGCAGCTAATGAGCTGTCTAGTGCTTGGATTGGTGGTCAGTGGTGCATCCTCCTAGGGTGGAGCCAGGGTGTGATGTAATGTAATGTTTTCCTTGTGAAGTGTGAAAATGTAGTAGAAATATATTTCGGGTAAGAATGAGTCTCATATGATATATGTTATAAATTTATTATATGACATGTTTTCTATGATTCAGGGGAGATAAATAATATTTCCTTATTTCACATTGGTTTACTACATAAAAATCTGCCTACCAAATGTTTACAAGTGATTTTGTTGGTAAGAACATCTTCAGTATTCCTGAGATATTTCTTATTATCACTTTACTAAATTGAACAATCAAATGCAAGTTAGATCAGAAAGTTGAAAAATGAGTATCACAGGTGGAGATCAAGATGTAAATTTCAGCTCATTTCACAATTTCTGCTCAAGATATATGGTTGAGAATTGTGACACTATCTTTGGATAATAAAAATTGTATTGATACCTGAAACAACCCTGGCTGTAGTGTGTACTTCTCACTAACCTGTACCTATTATTTGCTAAGTGATATTACTGGGGATAAATCAAAATCAAGGTGAACATTACCTTAAATAACTTCAACTAAGAGAAAGTAAATGTGATTATTTGCTTGCACATGACAGTTATTCATGGGCCAAAAAGGTATGACAAAGTGGTGTGCTACATAATGCAGCAGGGCCTGTCAGCATTAAATATTTTAGATGGATTCAGTATACGAGTATTTATCTGTGTGTATCCAAAAGAATGTATGCTATTCTCACTGCATCCTGTCTCCCTTTATTACGTTAACTGAAAATTATGAGGGATACCTTTCCCACTTGTCATAGTTACTTTTCACTAGTCACTGAGACAAAATACCTGATGCCCAAAGTTGGGAAAGAAAGGTTTATTTCTTACAGTTTTTGGAGGTTTCAGTCCATACTCAGTTGGCTCCAAGGCAGGGTGGCATGGTGGGGCCACAGTTCATGGCAGCTGCAATCAGCAAGGTGGAAACCGGCAGGAGAGAGACACACCTTCTTCCTGCCATTACATCACATCCTGGCTCCACCCCTAGGAGGCTGTAGCACTGACACCATCAATCCAAGCACTAGACAATGAACCAATCACAAATGCACAATGCAAATACATGAGGCCTGGGGGCCACTAACATAAACTATGACACCACTTCATATTAATTAGAAAGAAACTGCAACTAGAAAATTAAAAATTAGAAAAGGTAGCAAAATAATGGAAGTATATCTGAAAGACAAATCTTCCATGTAAAATACTTGTCAAAGCATGTTGAAGCCTTGGTGTGAGTGAGTCATCCTGCTGTAACCCATCTCTCCTTTAATGCTCTAAATGTGGTAGTGTGGTGGTCCCTCTCTGAGAAGCGCCAAGTCATGTGGTGATGTCTGTTGCTCAATCACACAGGAGGGGTTGGGGGGAGAGCAAGACCCTGGTCAGTTCAGGACGTCTGGAGAAGTGTGCATGTGTGACACACTGCCCAGCTCCTCGAATTCAGTTCTCTGAGGCAGCAAAGCCAAGAGAAGCTGACAATCTCGAACGAACCCCATAGCACAGAGGGTGGAGCCTGCAGAAGAGACTCCTGGGCTGGGGAGGAGATTAGCAGCAAGTTGGCCCAGAACGGCCTTCAGGGCTTCCCTGGGCGAGTGCAGACCCAAGCCCTGTCATCTGGAATGCGGGTTGGAAATCTTCCTGGGTCTTGGGAAGGAAGGGTTGGGGGGAGAGGAACCCGGTGGGTTACAGTGCCCAGGGAAGGCCTTCAGAAACCTGTGGTTCTTGCCAGGGTTGCCGGGTGTGGATGGCGGCAGGCCGGGGAGTCCCATGAGAAATCTCTGGCTGTAAACACATAAGAAAGGCCCCTCCCCATGCCTGCTGTGATGGCTAGAGAGCATCTCGCAGCAGCAGACAGCTTCAGAGACTGGCCATCTTAGATAAATACAAGGCTTTTTCTTTGATCTCTGCTTCTAAGTTTACAATATATTGTTTTCCCCTCTTATTGCTTTACCTCTAACAGTGTTTGCTTCATTTTGCTGTGGTTTTCCCATGCTGACTCTCCCAGTCTCCAGTTTTTATCCTCAGATTGTAGGCTGCAGGGCAAAGATGATCAACTTTTCATTTTCCACAGTGCTCAGTGCGCTGTATCCTAGGGACTAAGGAAAATAATGGAAACTGAAGAAGTAAATCAAGAGGACCAAATTCCCCTCTTCAAGGAGGCAGAGATGATTACTGCGTCTACCAAAAGAAAAATTATTTAATTCGTTAACTTTAATGTAAATATATTTATTTGCTGTAAAATGGAGAGATTTATTATTGGAACACCTACTGCATACTTGACAAAGCACGAACGGTGCGAGCCAGCTCTGAGGCCAATTTCCTGACTGAATTTGGATGCCTCGCGCAGCCAAATGTAGAGAAGCTGAAAGCCAGGCGGAGCCGTGCGCACAGCGGCTCGGCGGGGCGGTCGGTCTGCGGCTCCCCATCCTCAGGTCCACAAGCTGCGCGCACGCAGAGGGCAGCTCCGCGCAGTGTGTTCCAACGCGGAGTACGCGGCTGCCTTTATGATTCCAGGATGAACTGGACCCCCAGAAGACAAACGCCCTGTGCTAAAGCACTTGTCCCTCGCATATGCTAAAAGAGTACCTTTCCTCGGAATTCGCTTTCTGCAAATGATAGCCTTTTAGGAGTTCGCACAAATGGATTTACCAGCTCCCACACTGAATAAACAGCCAGAGCTCGCTCTGCAGATCGGCCCCAGAAGCTGTTACTGAGGACATATTTCCAGCTTTCACGGCAGCAGCCTTCACTTTTATGTTCTCCCCTCTCTCGAGTTGATAAATTGAGTTTTGAAAGAAAATGCAACAAGAAGAGGCAAGACAATTTCTTATGTTTTCAACCCCTACGCTTGGTGTTTCTTCAGTTTCAATGAATACAAACTTATGCAGGAGCAGACGGTTTCCTGGGTACTTGCTAGCAAAGGGGGTCCGCCAGGGATGGACTGCGGCATTTTAAGGAATTACTGACGGAGGTGAACTTAAATCTCATTTAGAAGCCGTAGCTTCCATGTAACTCTTCCCAGCGGGCAGCTTGCTTACTTGCTTTTTCTTTTGAGGATGGCGGTTGATCTTCAGAAATATGCAAGCACACAAAGCTTTTATATTTTAAGGGCACGCTGTTTTGTCAATTAAAAAATTGTCATTTCGTGAGCAAAAATGCTTTTAAAATATAGGGAAAACCTTCATTAAGTAAAGAGAAGAGAGAAGCGGAAATAAACGAGAAGCAAGGGGTAAAGGATAGAAACCGAGCTTTCCAGAGCACAGCGACGACCCCCGGCGTGGAGTGCGAGGGGCTCCCGACTCGTGACGCTCACACTCCACTCGTGACCAGAGCCGGGTGCTGCGCCGCGAGAGTGTCACTCTCGACACTGCCTGTATGCGTGGGTTCCACTTCCCTTTGCGTGTACGTTTATCTTTGGAGAACAGGACTCGGGACACTCAGGACGTGGACCGCCCCCTCCACAGGGCGCCGGTCCTGTGGGGCCCTGGCTGCCTGCTGTGGCCCACGGTGGCCCTGGCGTGGACAGGCGCTCCTGGACCGCGAAAGGAATGGGTCCAGCGTTGAAATTCCTGTGAGGTATGATTCAGCAAGGGGCGACAACCGCTTCATGGAGTTTTAGTCAACAAAGTATTTTACTTAAATCAGTGCATCGCATTGTGCTGCGGTTAAAACCATTTTACCAAAGCTAAGGGTTCCGCTCTCTTTTCTCCTGTCTCTGTCCTACTACCACGATCCAGGGTTCCAGCAGTAGGTCGTCTCCTCTAGATCGCCAGTCCTTCGTTTTCAGAGCAATCTCAACTGGACAGGCTCAGAACAGAAGATACAGAAAATTAAAAGCGGTCTGTGATGTGCGCCTCCTAGCAAGACCTGCAGTCCCGCCGTCCTTCTCTGGCCTGCGGTAGGCGGGGGTCTAGGGCTGAGGCAGGTCGAAGCAGCCACCTGTGCCTAAAAGGAAAAATCTCACTTTTGTAGTTCCATGTTTCAAGCTGGTTTTAAAATATTTATAGTGTTTCTGAGGACCATAAAACAAGAGGTAGCAGGCTAGATTTCAGAAACTGACATAATAGTCTAATTATGAAATGGATTGGTAGATATCAAAACTTAATATAACTCAGGTATCCCATTGACCAAATTTGGAACCTACCTCCAAGTGACGTAATTACTAAATAAGCATGTGTTTTTCTTAGAACAATGACATATACCAAGTGTTCAATAAATGTTTATTATTGAAATAAAAATTGATTTATTGAATTCCCTAAATTAATGGGAAAAAGTTAAGTACTAAAGAGAGAAACTTTTGTTTTTAATGTATAGGAAAGAAAAGCACAGTATTACAATTCTAAGCAAACTGGAAACTTAAATTTGAAGTGACCATAGCAATAAGAGAGGATATTAGAACATGCTGATGCTGGCTGGGGAAATAGGTGTGACCTGTTAGTTACAAAATCCCAGGACACAGGAGCAGAGCAGTTCCCAAAGCCCTGCACACGACTTCTCTGGAGACCTCCAGTAGGCTTCCAACAGACTTCCTAGACCTGACATCGGCCCGAGAGGACAGCACAGAGAGGACGTCCACGCTGCGTTCTTGCCGCTGAGTTCCTCCTGCGCGGTGGCCGCCCTCATGCTGCAGGGTGAGCTTTCTTTCCTTGGCCCAAACTCGCTGCATGGAGTCAGTTTCTTTTATCTTTTGTAAAAGTTTGCCACCATCTGTGTTTGTCTTGACCATCTCTATGCTCGGGACAGGAAGATCCTAGCGACATCCCTAGGAGGCTCCGGCAGCCCGACCCCAGCCGAACAGCTGCTGGTAACTTGGTAGCCAGCCTGAGAAGCTGCCTCCTGGGTTTACTTCTCTGCGTGCTCAGTCTCACCAGCGCTTTCCCCCAGGTGGACTTCCTTTCTCCAGGTGTTAGCTTATCCTGGTTTGTCGCGTGAACCAGCCATGTGGGTTGTGCCATCTTGCTTTTTCTCCGGCCTCATGGGCACTGGAAAATCTCACTTCTGTGGATAAGAGTGGAGCTTCTGATTAAAACGAACATGTGGCCTTCTTTTGTCTTTTCTTTAGAATTAGACTACCTCCTGACATTGTTTCTGCTAACAAAATGCAAATAATTTGGAAACATATGCCTGATGGCCTGAGTAGAACAAAAGAACAGCCAGTAAATCTTAGCTCCAGGGACTGCATCAGAGGGAAGCCATCCTTGGTCTTAGGATTTTTTCTTTAAAAAGCGGTCTCCATCTTCACTGCCCCGACCAGAGTACCAAAGTTTTCACTATCAGGAGTAAGTGCAAGAGATATTGTTTCTCAAGTGGCTGCACCCTGCTTAACTACAGCCTGCAAGCGGCTCCACAGTAGCTAAGGAGAGCCTAGTGGGGGAGATTCCAAGCTGACCTCATGGAGCTTAGGTAGAATCATCAAGTGGCTCAACCCTTTCCCTAAGGAGTTGGGTCCCAGTGTAGAGAGAAAAAGCCCTTAGCAGAGCTTTCTTCTATGCTTCTACAAAAGATGCGGGCATCATCCTAGCTTTGGACACAGACATCTGTCTAATAAACACTTTGGTCTCACAAGGACCATGCTTGCCTTCCATGAGATGCCATCATAAGGACCCAAGACCTAGTAGAGCCATCAGTTGACTCATCAGTTGGATGCTTCTATGAAAGATACCAACATCATCCTAGCTTGTGACAGAGATGCCTGTTTAGTGAATACTTACAAAGGATGCTTTGTTGGCTCATCTGTTTTTCTCCTTCTGCATGGGACACCATTTTAAGGACATGAGATGTAGTATTTCCTTCTCTCTCTCTCTCTCTCTCTCTTTCTTGGCCCCAAGTACTGCATAACCTAGTACTCAAAGATACCACACACTTCACCTAGGCTATATCCTTGATGAGTGGCAAGGATTTGACTCACCCAATTTGAAAAGAAACAGCTTATCTTTTATTTCATGCATTTTGGGTTCAATACAAACAAGCAATTGGAGAGATGGCTACAGGATGGAAGTACAAATTATGAGCTTCTTTTTCAGTTAGATCATTTTGGCTTAAAACAGAAAGTCTAGTGAGTGAAATTACTTATGTTGAGGCTTTTGTGACCCTTTAACTCAGAAAAGCTGAGAAACAATGGTATTTAGAGTGGCTTTCCAGAAAGAAAGAGCTATCACTGATGATCTTGTCCCCAGGTCCCCACCTGTCTCTCAGGAGGATGTGAGTCTCTCCCATCTATTTACTGAAGATGCTTCAGATGGGACACAGACACCTATTACCCAACTGCTGCATGTGAATTTTATAGTAGCCAACAACTGGGATATTGAGTAGGGTCAAAGGAGAAAAAGCTAAAATTATTTGCTCCTTGGAAAATCCTCTTCTAAATTTATAGCCATTGTTGAGGCTGTGAGGAACCCTAGTTGGAGATTTTTTTATTACTCTAATGTGTCAAGATGAGTATTTAGCCAGGGGAATCTAATTGTTCCACAGTGGCCTGCTTACTTGCTAGGAAGAGATTTACTAGAAAAACTGGGGCAAATCTCAAATTCCACCAAAGGCCAAAATGGATTGTACCTCTTGGGACTACCACACCAAATCTCCTTGCCCAGGTGGGTACTGCTGCATGGTAAAATAAGATACTTGACTTAAGAAACCCCTTCTTCATCTATATGTTATAAAAGAGATGAATTGCATTGAGAGTCTTGACTCAAAAGCTAGGATAAGGACTCTGCCAGATGTGGCATACTTTTCAAAAAGCTAGATGGAGTGACTGCTGGATAACCAGCTTGCCTGAGAGCTGTATCAACTACAGCTATGCTAACAGAGGAAGCTGCAAAATTAACTTAAGGGCAGAGGTTATAATTTTGCTTCCTTATTAGGTCACAGTGATTCTTGAGACCAAAGGTTATTTGTAGTTAATGGGAATGATTTACCAAGTGTCAAGTCATTCTCTTGGGTTATTATAAAACTTGCTTTACTACTAACACTGCCTCATTGACTCCTTCAGACCCAGAACTTAGATATTCTTGTAAACAAGTGATCTTGGAGACCCATGCAAGCAGGTGGGACTTCAGTGACCTGCTCCTCTGAGATCCCGAGGAGGTTTGGTTCCCTGATGGAAGTAGCTTTGTCCAAGAAGGATATCGAAAGGGAGGTTTGTGCAGCCATCTGTTCACAACAGGTCCATGAAACTAAATGTTTTCCTCAGGGACTTCTGTTCAAAAAGCAGAACTCATAGCTCTGAATTGGGCATTGATATTAGGAAAAGGTAAGAATATGTATATTTATAAAGACTCCCAATGTCCTTTCAGGAGCTACATATCCATGCAACAGTTTGGAAAGGAGACTGCTGTTCAATAACAATCATCGATGAAGCAAGCAGAAAATTCTACAACTCTTAGAGATAGTCTGTCGTCATCACTCACTGCAAGGAATCCCCAAAAAACATGTCTAACATCTTGAGAAATTAGAAGGCTAATAGGTAGGCAAAAAAGACAACCTAATACTCCCTGAGGACTTTAGCCTTATTACTAGTTCCTGGGGGACCATTCTGATACTTCCTTGAAGAGTGCACTGACAAGCTATAAAAACTTAACAAGAGAAATGGTCACTAAAATTTTCATTGCACTGAGAAGAAAGCTAGTTCTGAGAACCTCTGAAAAGCCTGAGGCTCCTCTCTAAAATGTAAGACTAATATTGCTCTGGGTGCTGATAACGAGAGCTGTGAATAACCCTGATTGGCCAAAGCTTTAAGAGGTGCCTGTATCCAGGCTTTGGTTTGAATTAGATTCATTATGTGAATAACATTGTTGAGGCAATGGATCACTTATCTAACTTCCATCTTTGTTCTCTACAAATCTGACCTGCTCCTCTTATTTGGGTTCTACATCCCTGAGAGTATAGTAAAGTTTTTTTCTCTCCCTTTAAACAGACAGCTCAACATCCACTGACTCTATTTTTATCGTCTTCTGAAAAGTTTTTCTTCAAACCAATCAGTACGCCACAACACCCCAAGTTAGTTGGAGAGTACACAATCTGCAGAAGGTAAGGTCTACTCTGCTTCCAGGTGGGAGAAACTGTGGAACACAGACACCTCACTCCCTCATGGCCCCATTAAGAACTATGAGCATTCGTGTCTGTCTGGGAAAATGAGGCAAAACTGACCAGGGAAATGTGAAATCCCAGCATGCATGTGCAGAGCAGTTCCCAAAGCCCTTCACATGGACTTTTCATCAGAACTTGAGCAGGTTTTCAATCAGATGGCCTGGACCTCATGTCTGCTTGAGACGTGGATGATTCAAAAAGGAATGTCTGTGTTAAGTATTAGCCACTGTGTTCTCTCTCTGGTCTAATTCTTTTCCTACCTTTAATAAAAGCTTGCTACTGTTTGCACTTGTCTTGACCAATTCTTTAGTGAGGACATAAAGAATGTAGATACCACCTCCAAATGGCTGAGGCAAAAGGACACTGCAAATTCAAGGCCAGCCTGGGCTACATAGTGAGTTCAAGGCCAGCCTAAACTACATAGTGAGACTCCATCTCAAAAACAACAACAATAAAAAACCTTCAGAAGAGAGTCCAGCGCCCTAAGAGCCAGTAATATTTATAGTGTGGTAATAAGACTTCTTCCTATGTATGAGAATTAAGACACATTAGCAAAAATATCATTGTGAAAGCAGACATATCTAAGTTATTACTAAGTATGAAGGTTAACTTTCCTATTTGAGTAACAACTCTCCAATACATGCCTTTGAATATTTCTATTTATTAAAATTTTAATGTGGAAACTGGTATTATTTTTTCAGATATTACACTTTAAAATAAAAAATAGATAAAAACATTTGTGCTTGATCAGAGTGTTGTTTATGAATATTCCAAAATGTCTTATTAGAGAAGTAAGTGTTTCCTAACATTTTTTACTGCTGGTCTACACTGTGATCATGAAGGAAAATAAAACAATGCACTGATCAATTTTCCCATATATTTGGTATTCGAGCTTCTGAAGCAAGCACTACCCATATATTTGGATGGAATATGTTTTATAGAAACACTGGTGTAGATCACATAACTGGTGCCATGGGATCCCCCTCCTCCATGGACCTGAACATAGGCCCCAGGGCCAGGCCTCCTTGGGAGAAGCATAAATAAAAATGGCAAAGACCAAGGGAATTCTGAAAGTGCTGGGCCAGAGCACACACAGGTGAGACACAGTGGCCTGACCCACAGCAGCCTTTTCACTCATAAAATGAACTGCGTTGGTGGAGCATTCATGTGAGCTGCAGGTCATGCTTGTAATTATAACAGAGAATGATGGGAAAACCATGTGCACTGGACACCAGCAAGTCGACGCAAATGTATCCAGAAAGATCCAACCAGAAACGCCATAGGTGGGGTACACTTTTTTTTAAATCTAAAAGCCTAACTGATACTCATTTGACACCACCACTTTTCTCCCTACTCGTGACAGTTGGTTTCCAATGGGAGGAATCCACTCACTCTGATTTCAACTGCCCCTGGTAGCATCAATAAATGTGATTACTTTTTCTGTTAATACTATGTGCATCACTCACAATTCTTTGCTCACTGTGCAGAAGAATCTGAAGCCTACCTCTCAGGACCCCACCTGCTATGGTTTCTGTCTGCATGTCCCCCTAAAGATTCTTGAAGTCATAGAGTGTTTCTGAGGTGGCTGAATCTAGAGTGTATGATTGATTCATAATGCAATACTGGGATTAAGGTGCTGGGATTGAGGCTGGGTGACTGCTGGATCAGTGCACTGATTGGATTAGCACACTCCCTAATCCCAGTAGACTGGACATAACACAAGAAAGAGACTTGTCTTGTTACGTTTTCTGGCTTCTGCCACCATAAACTGGTACCCATCTATCATGTACCACTCTGCCTTGGAGTCAGCTGATCGTGGACTAAAACCCCCACAAACTATGAGTCAAATAAACTTTTCCCCTTTAATTTTGGGTGTCAGGCATTTTGTCTCAGCAATGAGAAAAAAGTAACTAAGACACCATCTCACACTTCATCAGTACTAACTTGGTGTGGTAGTACATACCTCAGGAGCCTGAGGCAGGAAGGTTGCTGTGAGTTCAAGGTAGCCTGAACCACAGAGTGAGAGCCTATGTCAAAAATGATAAAATGTAAAAATCTTATGGAAATATAGTTTATGAGATTAGTTAAGTAGTTTTACCAAACTCATTAGGTTACATTTACTTTAAAGCCCTTATTCAGTGTCCATAAAACAAGTGGGAACACAATTGCTACTAACCAAGGCTTATATTTCATAAGAAGAACCACTTTCAGAAGAGACCAGTGAATGACACTTGTGTTCTCTGGGTACAACCTGTACCAACTGCGAGACAGAGGTTAACACGTGCAGGTAGAGACAACAGTGTCTGTATCATTAGCAGCATAGACGTAGGTGGCCACTTGTAACTATAGACTCAATCTCAAAAATCTAAAATATTTGAAAAAAAGTCCCTATGATATATGCATATTCTATTTTCTCAATACAATTCTCTAAACTATAGCTAAGAACTATTTACATGGCATTTTCAATGTATTGCATATTATATGTAATGGAGAGATGATCTGAAGTATATAAGAGGACCTAAGTAGGCTATATGCAATACTATAGAATTTTCCATAAGGACCATGAGCTTTGGCATATTCTGATATTCAGGATAGTTCTGTGAACCATCCCACACATGCTGTGCAATGACTGCCTATGAAAATGGGTTTCATACTGAACAATAGAGACTATCTATCTATCCTTTCAGCCACAGAATTGCTGACCACAAGCAGGGATGACAACCACCCTTTTAAAATTTAAAGTGGAGAAATGTCAGCAAAAACAGGCTGAGTAAGTACTTTCAAAAAAATTTTTACCCATGAAAGCAGCAAGAATACTGGAAAAAAAGAGACACTTTTAAAATCAACTTTTGGACCTTTGGTAATTTGTCAAAAGTTTTTAGCAATCTAGTTTGTACTTATTCACAAAAAACCAGCTGAATCATGGGGTAAAAAAGAAAAAGAAAAACATTAGACTTGATATTTTTAACTTGCCTTTTTGTGTCCAATTTTACAGCAGTCTCTTATTTGGTTATATAGTTCCAGTCTCCTCTGGGAAAGGAATTTCTGCTTCTCACACAAGGCTTTTTTTGCATGATATGGGTGCCAAGAGCCTGAGTCTTTGAAAGAAGATTTTACACCACAGAATTTATGTGCTTTGTCTATAGCTGCATCCTAAGGAGAAAACTGGTAACAGGGTGATTTGGGCAGATTCCACTGCACAAGAGAGGCCTCCGGGAGCAGTGCTGTGCTGCTCTGAAATGGGTTTATATCAGCATGTCAGGTAATCTGCATTGTTACTTTAGAAAAATGTAAATTATTAATTGGGGATGAAAAATAATATTTTTGATAACTGAACTCAGTTCTGTTTAGCGCAGGTATTGAATTATGCAGAGGTGTTGGCTAAATTGAAGACGAAGTGGGTAAGTTGTGACTTGAAGTGAGTTGATAGGCTGTGGGGAATTTTACGATAAAATTACACAGAACTTTAAACTTTTGAATACCATTTGTGACCCAAAATGCAGGCCATGGAATGGAAAGGATTATTTTTGAAGAAGTATTTTCAAGACAATGACACTTAATTAAATCTCTTTTGTTTCAAAATATATCCTTTCAAGTCTACATCTGAGTAATATCAGGACTGTGCCCATTCAGAGATTACAGATTGTTTTTCATTTACTGCTATTACTCATAAATGAAAAAATCCTATAATTGACAAAAAATTTGAAGTAAAGTTTGAAAGCAATGGTAAGCAGTTGTGTTTTCTTGTTTGCAAAATACCATATTTTTAAAAAAGTAATTCAGACCATAATTAACTTCAGGTTGCCCAAAGGATTAAGAGAAAATTAGTTGGTATAGTTAAAATTATTTTTCATACACAGTATATTTTAAATTGTCTTTTTAAAATCCAGGTACTTCTTATTAGATAAGCAATTAGTGTTTAGCCACTGCTTAAGTTTCCTTTAGATATATTTGGAATTAAATTGTTTTGAATTTAATTAGAAGTAGAATGAGGATATCAGCATTATGGTTGTTCTTCATTACTATTGTGCTAAAAATGAGCAATTATTGTTATTTGTTTATTTCTGCTTTGGATAGGACAATTAAAGTAACATAGTCAACTGCTTCCCACTTTTGTGTTTTTAAAGTTAGATTTTACTGGCTTTCGGAAAGAACATGACACTGAAAATTAAAGTCGTAAATGTAGCCCTGTAGAATCACAAACTCCTGCAAAGAACACAAAACCAGTGAGAACAGAGGGAAGAAATTCCCTCAGAGTACCATATAGTGGAAGGGAAACAAAAGTGTAAATAGATAAAGTTAGTGTTCTCCGGCTCACCTAGGAGATTGTAATGTTTTATTATTCGAGGATAATTGAGGCATTATGATATTTTTAAAAAGGCCTGCCATTTTGCAGTCTGAAAACAAACCATTTTACAGTTGAAGTTCGTCTGGTAACATCTTGCCTAAAATGTATCCCTTTCTTCTTCTTCTTCCTCCTTCTCCTCCTCTTCTTCAAAGGAAATAGGTCGAATGACCTTTAACTTAGGAATCTACAATAATGGTATCGATGCTGGACTAGGCACTAAAAACCTATTGACCTCTCAAGGTCTCTACCCTGTAGTAAGTTTACTGTTCTTTTTAAATCATTGCTGTTTAGAGACCCCAGGTTTTAACTCTAACTGGTGATCTGTGGCATTCTTTAGAATCCAGAGCAATATATCTTTGTCTCTTGTATTAGGATTACAAGGCTGACCTTGTTAATTCTTTCTAGCAAATCCCTCTGTTAGCAGGATTTAGCCTTTAACACTGAAAATGGTCGTGCCAGTAAACGATTTGTAGTTAACCATGCCCTCAGCATTTTAGAGCTAAGTAACACTGCTGAAGTCATATTAAATCTAATAGCTACCCCGTCCTGTTGTAAACTGTATGCTTGCGGATGGAGACAGACGTTATCCAACGGTGAATTTGGGATAGTGGTTCACGGTTGCTCACAGGGACTGTAAAACTAATAGATCCCTCTGCCTTCACTACCGCAGCCTCATAACACTCCAGTGGATCCCTGCGCCTTCACGACAGCACTGCAGAAGAAGAACAGATTGGGAGACACAAGTTCTCCACTAACTCTTTGTACAACCCTGGACTGTGGATCACATCTGTATAAAAGTAATTTAGTGCATTTTCATGTTCACCGTGGCCTACATTCAAATGAGTGTGTTTCACCTCTGGCTCTAAAAAATAAGGGTTTGAACAAAATTCAAGGAGAAGATCCAAAGCACTATAAGAATGCAAATGTTGAAAATTTCAAAAAAATAAAATTAATAAAAGTATAGTTTCTGGGTAGACTTCATTTTTAAACTAAAGTTCATGTGTGTTACTCTAATTGCCATAGTCAGAGAAAATTTACCTTATAGAATTTTACATTATTTCATAGAAAATTATCTTCTATCATTGTATTGTACCATTTTGCATAAGAGAGTTTGAAGGCTGAAAAAGAACTGACATTCCAATTGGTAAAAGGTAATAACCAGGATAAATAATACATATGTACTGATTTTTAACTTGAGTTTAGGTAATTTCAAAATACTAACTTTTTCAGGAAGTTTTCTATATTGTGGGCTTTGTTTATTTGTTTTCATTTTTGTTTTTCTGAGACAGGATCTGGCTATGTAGTTCAGACTGGCCTTCAACTTTCCATGTAGCCCAAGTTGGTCTTAACTAAGGAAGTTCTCACTGCCTCAGCCTCCCAAGTGCTGGGGTTATAGATGTGCACCACTACAACCAATGAGGAAGTTTTCTAAGTAGAAAATACACACTCACACCTAGATATATTTAGATTATACAATCTGACATAATACATTTCACTGATAGAAATAAAGTATACAGATTGCCAACCAAATCTTAGACACATGTACACAACACAAATGAAAAAACAACACATATAAGCATATCCAAGATTACTTAGTGAAGCTTTAAATATAGAGCAACATATAACAGTCTTGTATTGCAGCATGACAAATACATTATGATAATTTTTAATTTTTACTATGATAGGCAGAATTTAAAATATTAGTTTTTAACCTCTCCAAAACTGTTTATATTTAACACTATATCATATAAGGTTAAGTCACATTATAAAGTATAATTACACATACAGGTATAATTAATTTTGCTAATCACTCACTCTTAAATTAGAGAGATTCTCCTGGAATTTTCTGGTTGCACTCAGTCTGCGGCAGATGTGGGAGAGGGAATTGGGAGAAGCCAGAGGAGGGGCAGAGAGGGCTGGGCAGCCCTGGCCAATGGAGTGGACTTTTACCTTCCTCCTCAGACCTCTGAAGCAGCTCAGCTCTGCAGACCTTGACTTTAGTGCAGGGAGACCCATTTCACACGGTGGTCTGCAGACTGCGAGACAGTTAAACTGTCTAAGCTGCAGTAGAAAATGAGCAGATTTGGACTGTTCTATACTGGACTTAGGCTTGAGGCTTCAGGTCAACTTTAAAATTACTTGATAGGTCTCCCGTGTTCTGGGGACTGACAGTTATCTATAGTGTTGTTTGCCGGAGAAAGCAGAATCCCAAGTAGCTGTGCCAAATGATACACACACAGTTTAAACCATGTCTACTGCATGCATTTCATTGTCCAAGCAATTCAGGAGCTCAAGGAAAGGGTGACAGCTACACTCTGTATTCCACTGTAAATCAACGTAAAGCCAAATGGTGAAATAATAGGGATGCATAACAAAATATAGAGATTGAAAACACTGATCAAATTTATCATGAACTCATATATTAACACTGCTTCTACTCTTGGCATTTAACCTTGATGTTACATTTCTGTTGTTTTGCTTTTAATAGTAGGTGGTCTTTGTATTGAGCTATACCCACCCCTACTCTCTTACTCCCACACCTTTCTGAGGCAAGGTAAGTTACCCAGGCTGGACTCAAGCTCATGACTGTCCTGCCTCAGTCTCCCAGAGTACTGGAATGACAGGCATGCACCATCATGCCCCACTATGTCTTCTTATTCTTGATGATTTGGTGATCTTTATAAGATTTCCTTTTAGTAATAAAAGAAAGAGTTGTAAGCTAAACTCTTTCCAAATACCTACTCTGAGGTCACTCTTTGTCAAGTCTTAAAAGACTCTAATGGCCCAGATGTGTTCTGACATTTGACTTCTATCCGGGGAAGACTAATAACCTTATTACAGAGTTCCAAAAGTTCATTATCAATGATTTGATTTAAATGTTCATTTATGTCATTTATGTCATTCTGTTAAGTTAGTATTTGGATGTTCTTATTGTGGTCTTGTACTGCAAATTAAGCTGACACTTCTATTTTATTCAATTCACTCTTTATGTTTCTCATAGGAAGAGTAATAATATATTTGACTTATGTGCAGAAAACAGAACTTCAGGCAGTTATGCCCTGAGCTAGAACACAGACCCCTTAGGAAAACGCTTAGCATGACAGTTGGAGAGCATTAGTGTTTATTCTAAAACTGCCTGAGAGATTGTTTTTCCCAAATCATCCTTAATTCTCATGGCTGTAATGACAGACATTCTTAAATACTCAGTGGAGCAAGCTGTTTGACTTTATTTCATCCCATTAATCCTATTTTAGACACTTGAATTATGGAAGGCAGAACTCTCTGTTTTATATGAATGCTTTCAGAAAAAAATGTCTTTCAACATCTTCTCAATATCTTCTTTGCTTTTTGCAAAAACAAAATATTTCCTTTTAAAAACTGTAGAACAAAAGACACTGCTGGAGAATGGCAAGCTGATTTTGTGTCAATAGGTATCTTTCTAAATTTAAGTCTAGTTTTGATGCCATAATAGCATTAATCTTTGTAATAATCAACATACATAAATCTCATAGGTATGACTGCATAGTAATAATAACATAATATTTTAAATGAATAAAATCACATAAAACTAGATACAAATATGAAAGTATTATGCCTATTGAGTTTAATCAATGAAATAAAGTTCTGCTAAATAAGATCAAATTTAAGAGTTCACAAAATACATATATACACACACACACACACACACACACACACTATGAGGGCACCAGCCTTCATGCCAAGTGTGTTGTGTAGAACCATAACTTTGACGTAAATCTCCTTATGAGGCATTTGGTTTCTTCTAAATAGAACAGTGAAGTGAGATTAACCCAGGTCCCATTGTCAGTACTTAGCCTGGTGGTGCGTGGTCTCTGCATCTCCTCTAAGGCACAACACTGCTTCCCTGTAAAACACGACCCACGCTACTGTATAGAGCACTGCTCTTTCGTGGCTAGTGACCTTCAATATCATTCATGTTCTAAGGAAATTGGAAAAAACCAAAACATCATGAGATCTTCCCTAGCACTGGAACCATGATAAGGGAAGAAACTAAACCTTCTTGTTACTTTTTATTCCTAGGGTGGTAGGCTCTATAAAAAAAGACCAATTATTCAGAAAAACCTTGGTTTATTTGTTTTTATATTAACAAAGTTGTTAACTTAATAACTTACATAATCTACAATCACATTTAAATTTTGCTTTAAACATTTATGGAAATATTTCACATGTTTCAATTGGTACAACTGGTTGAGCAGATGTTTGTAATGCTAAATGAAACAATATAGCTATCATATGTCAACAAGTTAATTTAAAAAATAAAACTCATACATAATTTCTTAGAAATGATGTGATATGAATCAAGAGATATGACCTAGAACTGAAGAACTACTAGAATAAGGCATGTGAAGCCTTAGGATTGGACTTGACAGAGATCTTTTTAGGTATGCACCTAAAAGCAAAGACAACAAAAGCAAAGATAAGTAAATGAGGTCTCATGAATTAAATGGCTTCTGCACAGCAACAGAAACATCGGCAGAGGGAAGAGGCAGCCTATGGAATATGGGCAGATTACATATTTGATAAGGGGTTGGTATAAAAACATAAGCAAAGACCGAAACTCAACAGTAAGAAAACAAGCAACTTGATTAAACAATAGTTAAAACAAGATATGCACATGGCAAAACAGTTATATGGAAAAATCCTCACCTAACCAATTGAGAAAAGTCCAATGTGAAATCATTTCACACCCATTTGAGTAGCTTTTATCAAAAAGACAAAAGATAACACACTGATGAGGATGTGCAGAGAGGGAACCCTTGTACAATGTGGGTGTGTGTATTAGCTTTCTATCACTACCATGAAAAACTTGAAGTAACTAATTTACAAAGATCAAAAGGTTAACTTATAAAGAGCAAAAGGTTACTTTGGCTTATGGTTTTGAAGGTTTCAATTTGTGATTAAGTGATCACATCTCTTTGGACTTGTGGCAAAGCATGACGTTAGGGTGGGGTTGGTGATGAAGTGAACAGCTCACCTGATGAGCCAGCAAGTAGAGAAAATGAGGAGGACGGGCCAGTCTTCTAAGCCCTTTCGGTCTCCTGAAAGGCACGACCATCCCAGTGGAGTCCTCTGAGAGGTCCTCCTAACTCACAAAAATTCAGGAAACAGCAAGCTTCCAAACTGTAAATCAGCACTGCCTTCATGGGAAACAGTATGTAATGATCTAAAAAATTAAATACAGAGTCATAATATGCATGATCAAAAATTTTAAATCCTGAATATAAGCTCAAAAGGAATTAAAACTCTGTGTCAAAGGGATATCTTCACTCCCACATTTATGAAGCATTATTCACAACGGCCATATTTTAGACAACCCACGTGTTCACTAGTACAAGAATAATAGGCAGCTTTTGTCCACATGTCCTCATGGGGATTGGATTTAGGACCCCTTGGCTGCCCTTAACTTGGAATATATCTTGGTGTTTTTATTCTCGTCCTGGGTTGCATTGGTGGTGGTAGATTGGAATTAACTTGCTGGATGTCTCAATGGGATTACAAATATAAGTTTTTGGATTATGAGGAAAACTAAAAAGAAGAGTACAATAATTGGAAGACTGAACTTGATATTTGGGTTTTCATTATTTGGGGCTTAATGTGGCCAGAACACACTACCTTCACAACACAAAAACTGACCACCATACAGGAGACAACCCACTAGACCTTGTGTGATGAATTTTAAGACTCAAATGGAGCACAACAATAACACATTAAATATTGAGCCTGTACTGTGAATTCGTGCTGCAGCCATGCCAAAGTCGGAGGTTGAGGAGCCCAGCAGTTCTCAGGGACCAGCATCAATCTGCAGTGAGTGATGGGAATAAGACCCTTCAATGAGAAAAGGGCAACCAACTGGATGACATGTTGGAGTTGGGCAGGACAGCTCTAACTCTGTAAGGAAGTGGCTTAAGTTGGTTGCTCCCCTCGCCGAGTGGATTGATGGGATCTGCTTGGACTGGGCCACACCCCTGGCCAGGACAGAGTGGGTCATCATAAATCAATTCCCACAGCAAGTGCTGATGCAGTGAAGGCTTGCAAAGGTTGACTGGCCTTCAGTTAATTCCAGAGGGGAGGAACCAGCGTACACTTCCCTTCCTTGCACTTCAGTCTCTGATAGCAGACTGGAGAGGGCAGAAACCCCTAGCCTGCATGCTCCAGAAGAACCCTAAGAGACAAGAAATGGGGCTGGGAATTACACAGAATACTTGTTGGAAGGAACCAAAAACATGATGAGAGGGAGAAATAAGAAAAAGCCTTCAGCCCCTAATGCTGAGAATATTGATCCAGGAGAGGCAAATACAAAAGATATTGAGGGCAGCAAACATGCAACATCAAACACAGTGTCAGTGGATATAAAGAGAGGTCTTCGGGACCTCATAAACGAGATCAAAACTGAAATAATAATTCAAGATAAACAACAGATAAGTAGATTAATAAAAGAAAGGCTAAGCACCTCTCAAGAAGACACAGACAGAAGAATGGAGCAACACAAAAGGAGAAAAACATTCAATGAAGAATATAAAGAAAACCTAGAATTCATGAAGCAGATTCAAAGACATTACCAGGAAAATAAAAA